>WSXT02211396.1:0-17722 GCA_011762715.2 Neuroterus valhalla | reverse complement strand
TCGTTTGCAATGATAAAACGCAACGAGTTTCGCTTACCCCGAAAGGGATTTGGCTTAATGGTATAATAATAAAAATAGTATGTTGTGTCTTCCCTTCAATGGACTATTTATTGTTTTAGAAAGACTTATACTTGATATACGAATTTGTTTATGAAAACTACAAATTATAGACCCTAATGCGAATTTGAAAAAATACTTCTTTACAAATTTATAATGGATCAATTAAAATCGATGTGATTGAAGAAATAAGGCGACGGATGCAAAAAGGAGATATAGAAATAGTTTGCTGGATTGCTCCTGAAAATGAAGTCTTGAATTGGAATTTCTAAAAAATATATCCCAAGTGAAAATTTAATTTCGTATCTTTTACTTCTCATAAAAAAAGTTGTAGATTTTTTATTTTTCGGAATACTTACGAAAAACTGTTTTTTTTTTCTCTGATTAAAATATTTCGGTTTTTTTCACTTCAACTCGCAGTGGAATGGAAAGTTTTAAATATTTTGTACTAAAACTTAGCAGATATATCTATTGTCATATTCTGCGACCGAAGGCGTTAGCAAAACATTAAAATGTTTATCTAAAAAATTTGTAATAATTTTTTTCCAAGACGGTGCATAATTCGTGCACAAACAACTTCTAGCGTTTCGGGAGTCGAGCGAATTTTGAACAAGCGAAAACTGTCAGCGAGGAAGTTGTTCAGAAAGGTTCGAGGAAGTTTTCTGGACAGTTTCAGATCAATTGGAATAGTAGTTGACAAACTGTTGATGTTTTAATTTGCCGGCCGATGGATTTTCTTCCGCGCAAACTACGCCCCGGTCAGTAAAGCGCTGAAATTAAAATACAAGGAATATGGAAAATCATGTCTTACAATAAATAGTTCTTCTTCTCTGATAAAAATATTTTAGAGTTGCCGCACTTCTATAGGAGCATGAACTTCATAAAAGTCTTAAAAATATAGAATCTCTCTATATTTATTTTTCCTTGTATTCGGCGTGTCCTTCGACTGACCTCTATTTGTAAATATACTTATATATGCTTTTTGGTTGTTTCTTTACCCAACAAAAAAATACATCAGTTTAGTTCAGTCTCTTCCGATTAGCAGAGCAGATTATAATAAGTAGCTATACAAAATTCTTTATAGTTAAGTTTTACAATTAAGAAATGGAGAATAATTTGAAACCAACGAATGGTAGAAAACGAACCAAGCAAGAAAGTTTGTGAGAATTCTATAAATTCGCTCTTCCAATTTAAAATTTGTCACACTTTGAAAGTGTTCCCTCTTCCTAATTTTAAATTAAGAAGGTACTTCGGAGAAGAAAAGAAGAAATATTTCTGAATTTTAATATAAATTGATTGTTCCTCTCGAATTAATCCTCTTCAGTTCAAAAATCAACTACATGGTTAAAAGTTGAACTTTTTTGTTGGAAAACAAATTTTTTTGTTGAAGGTACATTATTTTTATTCGAAATTCACCTCTGGTTGAAAATTCAACTACTTTGTTAAGAATCAAATAATCTTTTTTGGTGAAAATTCAAATATTTAGTTGAACATTCATTTTTGAATTTGAAATCAAACTATTTTTTTGAGTATCTATATGTACTTTGTGTAAAATTTGCCTTTTTTGTAGTTAATTAATCTTTATAGGTAAAATTTAAAGTTTTTCGCATAAAATACATCCATTACAGTTGAACTTCATCATTTTACCGAAAATTCATCTGTTTGGTTAAAAATTATTTTCTTCAACTATAAATTCAACTATTTCATTTTAAGTGCAAAATTTTTCTTTCCTAGTTTAAAATTTAACGATTCGGATGAAAAGTTGTTTTGAATAGAAAATTTAATTATTTCGAATGAAATTCACCTATTCTGTTAAAAAGTCGATTTTTCGGTAAAAAATTATCTCTTTTCCGTACTTTGGTAGAAATTCAACTATTTCAGTTAAACATTCACAATTTTCCTTGAAAATTTGTCGTTTTGTTTGGAAATGTAACAATTTGTTTGAAATTTAGTTTTTTTTGTTATAAGTAATTTCCATCACTAAAGTTTGAGTCAAAAAGTCTTATTTTTGGTTTGAAATTTGTTTTTTAAACTAAAAATGATCCTGTTCCATTTCCGGTTGAAAATTACTATTTTCCAGTTCGTAATTCAAAAATTTTGTTGGAACCTTGTATTCTTTGACAGGAAATTAATCTATGTATTTGAAACTCAATCTTCTTGTTTGAATATTCACCTCCATGGTTGAAAATTGGAATGCTTCAGTTGAATATTTATCATTTTGGTTGAAAATTCATCTCGTTGGTTTGAAATTGTACTGATTTAGTTAAAGATTCATAATGTGATTTGTAAATTGAAATGTTCCAATTTAAAAAACAAAATGGCTTTTTCTGTGGAAAATTAGAGTTTTTTTCAAAATTAATTTATTTTTCAATGTTTGATCTGTTGTGTTAAAGAATGTTGATAATGAGCGTCATGAATAAAATAAATGTTTGCGTTTTGCGAAACATATGAATGTTACTTTTAGTTGACCCGGAAAATTGGAAATCTTGACCGGGAATTTGAAACGTCCGTCAAATCGCCACCCTGAACAACACGTCTTCATTGCTATCTTCGTATAATTCTGTCGATCAAATCTTGTCTCAAAAAACACAAAAAAAAAAAAAACAGTTTCATCATTTTTGTTGCATTTGTTAGTTTCTTGAAATGAGACTCTATTTTTCAAAATGAGAATAATCCAAGTGTGGAATCTTCTATAGATATATAAATGAATGTTTGTATGTCCTTTATAGAATCGTAAACTATGCATTTGATCATGTGATGATCTCCAGCAAAGTTGTTGTGCATGAGCCCATGACAGTTTCTGAGTTGGTACGACCAACTTTTGACTCACCCCGCGACGGCGAAGCTGCCGCCACAGGGCGCAGCTAGTTATTGTATAAACATAGCTGCATTCTTGTTCTCCGGTGTCTCATTTTTTTTGCAACTCAAAGTAACACCGAATTGAATAATTTTCGAGAATCAGCGTTCTTTTTTGGATTATGAGATCTGACAAGGAAAACTAAATTAACTTCCTTATTATTATAAAAATCTCCACAAATCAAAATTAAAAAAAATATGTGTAGAATCTGAATGGTTGTGCAGTGTTTATACATTGTATATTAGCGTCCCATTATCAACTTTTTTGAAGGCCTTTGGTGGTTCCTTAACGGTACGGAATTACGAGCAAAAAAATTAAATTTTGTACCGCAGCTAATCTGGAGATTTCGAACCAAATAACACTCTGAAGCTTGCTCCTGAAGCTTGCTCTGAAGTACAGTTACATTTTTCAGAGTAATTAATTCACTCTTGGCAATGGCAATGATAACACACAAAAAAAACTGGTCTTGTTGTGCACATGCTTACATGCGTATGACTCCAGTAACAAGGTCGATCAATTTAAATGAAAACGTCCACGTGTGTTGCTGGCAGATTCCTCGATCGCGGAAACAGAATCCCAGACTTATAAAATACATGTCCTGTAACAGCATGTAGAAGAAAACCGATTATAAAAAAGAATATTCTCTGTTTCACAAAAGGTTAGTTGATCTCCTCTATTTATAATAGGCTAATTTGATGTGGCACATGCCCTCATGAAATCCATTCACCTCAGCATATATAAGTACCGATATCGGCACTTATATCGTTACATCTATGTGGTGCACGCTCGGCGCTCAATTTACTCGTGAAACGCGACCAACACAGGTGCAATTTCCAAGATTATAGCAGCTCTGAGCATACTTGATGCACCATCCGTGCGGCATTAAGTAACAGGCCCCCGGTATATGAATCGAGAATTGACCCCGATATAAGCCTAATAAATGGGACATTATTATCACCAAGTTATAGCTGGGCTTTTATAAACCATATATACGCTTTGATTTCTACGCTGCAATTGCAGCGTCATTCGACTTTCGAAGCCGCCTTTAGAAAAGGGTATATAGGCGCCACAAAGTCACAAACACTCACACACGTGTTCGATGGATTGAGAGAGTAATAGGGCTGATGCAGCAGTCTGATACACTAGAGATGAGAGATACATATAATACTTCAAGGATGGGACTTGTCTGAACTAAATATCCAACAACGGAGCATAGAGATGAAGAGATCATTTAGACTTTCTGTTCAGTCATTACTATTATTAATTTTTTTGAAATTGGATTCATGACATTGTTAAATCATGCAGTCTCGCAGGTAGTCGTATTCGAGATTCAATTTTATCCTTCCGCGTTATTCAAGAGAAATTGCTCTGCCCTCAGGACTGGCACAAATGTAACTAAAGATCTATTTACCGCTGGCTAATGGAACAACCAGATATATGCGTAGGCTGGGCACATAAAGTTAACTCCTATATGGGGTAAACCGGTAAAAGGTGCCATGCTTGCGCCATTGTAAAATTGCTTGGCGACGGTTATGCCTATTGCAAGTGACGTCAAGAAGAAAAATATCATGTTTTAAGTCAGGAACAACACTTCCGTGTATATTACAACTACTCTAGCCTCTCAGAAGTCCAAGATTTATCATCGGATTTATCGGAAGGATCTTTTTTCTGGCTTTTCTATCTATACTTTTCTTTGCTTCTCTATTTTCCAAAACATTTTCAACGACACAAGACTTTATCGATACTTCTTCAGGGCTTCGATACAGGGCTTGGATAAGAATCGACTTCCTTGGACAAAAAACGACAAAAAGAGACTAGCCTCCCAATTCGTAATACACCCCACATCTTTGGCAACTCGCAACTGCAACTATGATCGTAAATTTTCAATTTTTTCCGGAGATTGCGCTGTTAAAAACTTTAGAATAGAGCCAGAGGCGATCCATTCACATCACAGCTTTTCAGCACAATACTAGCAGGTATTCCACCCCAGTATTCATCCCGTAATTCATTGTATTCAGTAAACGAGAGTGTATTATAGTGTCACCCTTAATCGGGACAGAAATCACATATTCGTCTGCTACCAGCTACGTAACTATGCTTATCTTTAATCTTTAAATCTGCCGGCGATCTTTAATTCATCTTCCTTAAATCAATTCTAGACGAAATCGGAATCAGCAGGCACTGAACAAAGTTCCTAAGCATGAATATCGAGAGTCTGAATACCAAGTAATGTATACGTTATATATGCTACGAAAAAAAACTCTGCTTTGCGAAATTACCGAGTTGACAGTTGTTGACCGCATTCCAATATCTACAATCTGCTTATGCTGCAAACTGATTATTGGTCAAACTAGTTTTGTAATTACTTCAATTATAGAAAATTTCTTCCATATTCCTCAATTTTTCTGAATTAATTTGAAAATGGCATTTTTACAAATAGAAGATTTTACAGTATTTTTGAGAAGCCGAACACAATCCCACTGCTTTTGGTTACTTGAGAACTTGTGAACTTCTAATGGAGGAATAAATCAGCACATCATAGAATCAATACAACTCGGCTAAACGAGTTGTGAGAAGTACTTTGTAAAAGTAGCATGTACGTGTGTATATATGACTTATGTATATATACGTGTGCAATGTGTGTATATGTGCCCATGTGAGAATGAATCACGTGTGGTGAAGGAGATACGGGCCTTACATAATAAAAAGATGAATCTATGTTAACTGCATTTCTTGGGATAACCGATCAAAGAACATTACAATCTCGATTACTAATGCTAATTGCATGTACATAGTAAATGAGAATGTAAAAAAAGCGTGTACTAGGTCGTACTTTTTTTGATTCTCCAATGAGAGGGTAATTGGCAAGGTTAAGTTCCATCTGTCTCAGTTACGTCTCCTACTATATATATAGGTTCTTTTGCGGCAAAACAAATTATTCTTTTCACGTCGCGGTCATTACCACCTGTATGTATAAACGCGAGTTGGTTACACATGTGTGATAATTTGGTTAAGTTCAGCCTCACAGAGAAGAAACTAAATAATTTGTTATCCCCGTTACAATGACATCT
Source organism: Neuroterus valhalla (assembly GCA_011762715.2). Classification (NCBI taxonomy): domain Eukaryota; kingdom Metazoa; phylum Arthropoda; class Insecta; order Hymenoptera; family Cynipidae; genus Neuroterus; species Neuroterus valhalla. The sequence continues at coordinate 11,737 of WSXT02211396.1, read as the reverse complement.
GAGTCACTATTTTCAAACAGGCTGATTGATGATGCATGAATTATTTCGAATGATTCATTGAATTTAGGCAACTTTAGTGGAAATTGGACCGTCAGAGAATATCATGACGTAAGCCAATGAAAACTTTCAATATATATAGGAACTGCACTTAAATTTGTGAAGAACAATTTTCAGTTGCTAGCGCGATTACTATTATGACATCAGTGCAAATTGTGCGTATAATATTGCCCCTCTAATAAGGACATTTCAATTTATAATCTTTCATCGCATAATATTTTTTACTACCGTTTCGAGCTACTCCGAGATGAGGCTATAATAGCACAATTTTTTTTATGAATAGGCGGATTCTCAACCACATCCGCATCTTTATATGTAGATGTCAATTGCTTGCAGAGTTTTTATACAACTTCGCGTAAGAAAAAAATTCTGGAATTTACTGTAATATCGAATACAATCTTGGTGAGACAGATTAATATAAATTAATAAAGCATGCTTTGAAATGCCCGGATGTCTGGAATTGAACTTATCAAGCCAGGGGGATATTTACTCTGCATAGAAAAGAAGAAGTTTCGAGATAAGGAGCTATTTCTTACTATAAGATTGATGAGACCTGTTTTGAGTCGAAAAACAGGATTCAGCTCCTCTTTGAAGGCAACAAATGGAATTAAATCTAGATTTAAGACTAGAAACTCTTGACCCTTTCTGAACATTTTTTTAAATCGATGCAACTATTTTGCTACTATTTTGAAAAATGACACCAGTGATACTTTTTCCTCAAACTGCTGGAACAATATTGTATAAGATACGGACTTTGATAAACAATATCTGAAAAACTAGACGGTCCATCGATCTGAAACTTGGCACAGATTTTGATTTATTTATAAACTTGAAGTCCTCAAAGTTTCAGAAAGATGGCATGGAATCTGATTTGTGATAGAACCACCTTAACTGCATTCATTTTTTATCGCTAACTTTCTCTGTACACCGTTATCATCCCTGGTGGATAATTGTATTAAAGATACCTTACTCTCTAAATTTGAATATATAGGTGTAAAATGGGTCACTGAATCAATTCAATGTACACTCAAGAGTTCTGAAGTTATTTTTTACCGAAGGCTTTGTAAACTAGAAAGAGTGCTTGGATAATAATTTATTTTTATTGCGAATAGTAGATCACAGAAAAAACTTATAATGCATTGTTCTAAATAATTTAGACAATTATTGTAACTAGAACAGTATTTGTAGATAAGATGAAATTTGGAAAAAGTATTTCGTTCATTTTAACGTTCAAAACCCGGAAATCGTTTTCCGGTTCAAGTTTGGACCAGGAATATATCAGGGATGGGTAAGTATAATACGTTACGTATATAACATGGTTTTCTACACGTATTCTACCACATGAATTACGTCTTTAGTTTTCTCCAGATGTATTCTACATCCGATCCCGTGGCCCGATTGGAATTGACGTGACGTAAAATTGAGCGATTAATTTGATTATTCGTCACTGTCGACCACTTTTTCAAACAAATTAAGTTTGCAATGTCATAATATACGTATTCATTGGACTTTTTTATGCAGAAAGTTTTCAAACAACATTTTTTGGACTTTTCGATTAAGTAAACACTTCGCGACATTTTTATTTTCCGATTTCTGGCGCTGGAAATTAATTTTATACCATGGTATCCCCCCATCCAATTTTTTAAAATTCCTTTCAAAATTTTTGCTTCAAGAACGTTGAAGAAATCTGACTTCAGTTAATTATGAACAATAAACAGAAATGTAAGAGGTTATGTCTTGTCCGCTATCTTTGATATGTATTATACATAGTTTTCTACAATTTCCTGCGCAAATTACGTCGTTTATGTATTATACGTAGAAAACCTCGAATTACGCGTAACTTCGCAACCCTGAGGATATTGGGAACGGCAGAATTGCATGACGCCATCTAGAATTCTAATGCGGTCAAATTTTGAACTAGCAAAAGTGGGTTACAGTTTTACGATGCATTTTAATTTTTACATGAAAATCAATTCACGATTTTTTTTAAGTTTAACACAATAAGTAAACAATGAAAAATGTATCTAACAGAAACAAAGTGTTTCTGGCGGAATTTCCATCATTTATAGTAAAAAAACACATTAACTGTTAAAACTGATTTTTTTCATAATAACATTCATATTACTGCATCATGTAAGTTTCAGTAAATTATAATATTGAATAAACTTTCATCAATTTATACATGAAATATTCAATATCTTACAAGGCATAACCTCAAAGTTAGGTTAGATTTGATGTTTCAGTTCTCATCGTCTATTACTCATATTCTCTGTATATTCTGAATTAAATTTTCCCGTTTATACATTTTTTTAAGTATATTGAAGCTCAAAATGTCTCAAAACTAACATAATAAAATAAAACAATAGTTTCTCAGAGAAAAAAAATTTTAAGAAAGAACATGCTTCTTCACTCTATACGATGAGAATTTGATTTTGAACACTTTGCTTTCGAAAAATAATGATTTTCAATAGTAACTATTGATTCACTGTTTAATGATGTCTTTGCGGTTATTTTTTCAAAGACATCGTTTTTTTCAACATTAATCATTTATTATAGATGTATATTTATTTTTTTAATATTGATGCTTGTGGGAATAGATTCATGAAAAATGAAAAGTATAGACCCAAATGCCAACACAAAAAATTCTCTTTTACAAAGTAACTATTGAGTTCATGCTTCACAGGACAATCGTAAAATCACTTTTATGCATTACGTAAAATGCGTCTAAAAAATTCGACCTCCTTTTTACTATGTTTATTCAAATCAATAAGAACATCCGCTGATTTCCAACAGGATCTCATCGATTGGAAAAGCTAGAAACGAATTACTGATTACAATCAGTCATTTTTTTCAATAAGAGTCAGTGGAGTCTCAGGGATTTAAATTCAGAGAGGAGATATTTTATATCCTCAAGAGAATTCTTTTCCGTAAAGGTTAAAAGTACTCTATTGATTCAGATGGAACATGTGTTGAATGAAATTGAGCGCAAAGTTGGCAAAAAAACAGGTGTTTAAACACGTGCCGTGAATAAAGTGTGCATGCGATATGGGATATGAGGGTAAGTCGGCTCAAACAGTTTTTTATGGGCACAAAGCCCCGAAGTAATCAAGGGAAAGTGCCTTTTGCCCATTCTCTTGTCTCCTCTTTGCATATTTAAAATCTGAGCAAGAGGATGGAAGGAAGGAAGGAAAACAATTGTTGTCCTCGAGATGCGTGTGATATCCTATCGGGCAAAGTTGGTCGCGCGCACATGCGTGCCAAGAAGCGTGACCACACTGCGAAACTACTTCTCGATTTGAGGCTGCTGCAGGGGGTTTTCATGGTAACGCTGCTGTACGCTATATGGCTGTCCTAACCTGACAGTGCAAACGACGAAAATCGATACAACCCTCATTTGATATGCTGCTGCAACCGAGGGCATGTCCTATCCAATGATTTTCTCGTACGGAATGCCAATATGAATGACGTTTTGCGCACTACGTGACCGAGGTGATCACGAGAGCTGTGCTGGCATTCTTCTCGTGACACACGAGAACTGGGACGTCACAATACAGAAGAGAATTGTTTCACTAAAGAGAATTGTTTCACTGGAAAGAATTATTATCACAGCAGAGAGAAACTGCTGGTTACACCAAGTAACACCTGCAGGTGAAACGCGAAAATTGAACGAATACGGGTCATATCTACACTGTTCAGAATGTTTGTAATTTCACAATACCTCGCAATACCTCGAAATAGAAAATTTAATGTCAAATTACAAGCACTGTATTTTAGAGTCCAATTTTCCAAATTCATTTCAGATCGGGCAGGCAATCCGTGCTCAAGACACAACAATCATTTGCCTTGAAACACTGAAGGCCATCGTTCGAGTTGGCAGGGCGGTACTTCTAAGTTTAAAGTTAATTACTTGGCGACTCTCTGCGTGCGGCTTTCAGAGACTATATGCGACCTGGGTGTTGACATGAGCATGCTCGGTCGTCGCTTGAAATCCGGTTCGAACTTAATTTTGATTGCCCTTGCTGTAGCGCCGCCAACTCCTGATTCCAGCCTTATAACCCGAGATGAGTGTATCTGAGGGGCTGTTCTACACATCCATATGTAACGAACCGTTATAAAAGTATTTCAAACCTCTTCCCCCCTTCATTGTACGTAATTTCTCTATTGTTATAAACTTTTGCTAGCCTGATCTGTTAGGCCGTCTATAAACCACATTACCATTTTCCAGGAATACGTCTTTTTTGTAAAAATTAATCTTATTTGTTCGATTACCTATTTTCCTTTTTTTGTAGAAAAATCTATTACTTAAGTTGAAAACTTTATCTCTTTGGTTTAGAATTTTTCTATTGTGTCGAATATTCGTTTCATTTTTAATCAAAAAGTAATTTTTTAAATTAGAAATTTAACTATCTTCTTGAAGAAATATAGTTTTTATCTGAAAATTAATGTTATTGTTCCAAAATTCATGTATTTGGTTTAAAATTGTATTTTCTAAGAAAGTGAATCTTTTGCTTGGTGGTTAATCTTTTATGGTTAAAAATACAACTCTTCAGTTGAAAATGGATTTTTTTTGGTTCAGGATTGAACTATTTAATTGGAAATTGTCTTTATTTTTAGTTAAAGTCAACTGTGCTTGATTTCAAATCGGTATTTTTTTTATTGGAAATTTTGGAATATTCGTCTTTTCTGGTATGCTTGGTTGGAAAAAACCTCTTTTCAGTTAAAAATTCAACTATTTCGTTGAACATTGATCTATTTCGTCGAACTACTTTCTTCTGAACTGTTCCTAATTAATATTTCTGAACTAATTTTATAAATAAACTATTGAACGAAACTATTTCATTTTTGGTTTGAACTACTTGAAAAATCATATTTTATTTAGTTGAAGGTTACAATTTTTATCCAAAAATTGACTGTTCCATTTCTAGTTGAAAATGTAGGTATAGTTTAAAGTTGAAAATTCCATTATTTTGTAGGAACTGCATATATTTGATCCAAAATCTCTCTTTTTTCGTAGAAAATTGGTATTGTTTGTTTGAAATTCATCTATTTGGTTGACGGATTCAACAATCAAGACAAACGTTAATATTTTTTGGTTGATTTTATCTGGTTGAAAATCTATTTTCGTTTGTTAGAAATATTTTTGTGAGACTCCAAATTAAGTAATTGAATTTTCGCCTTGAAAAAACGATCTTTTTTAGTGATAAATAGTTTTTTTCTATCAATAATTAAGTTTGTCGTTTGAAATTCATGTACACTGGTTGAAAACTGAACTTTTGCTAAAAAAAATTATACTTTCAAGTCCAAAAACTAAACGGTTTAGTTGGAGATTCGTATTTTTCAGTAAGAAATTAGTCTTCTTTGAAATTGAATTATTTAGTTGAGATCCTTTTTTCAATTCCTTTTCTGACATTAAATTAATTTATTTTATGATGTAATGGAAAATCAGAAGGGACAATATTTATTTATTTCAACAGCGTGTTTGTTATAGTAAAATTAAGTGAGCTATAAACAATAAAGAGGATCGATTATTTGAAAAATAACGACTTTGAAGAAAAAAATAGCAAGCAAAAGTTGTCCAAACTGTTGAATTACTTTCTTCTTGGTTTTGCATAACAATAAAAAATTGCATTGTTGAAAAAAATTATCTTTAAAAGAATTTAATCGTATTCAAGCAAAAATCTTGGAAATACCGCGAAAGAAAAAGTTGTCGAGGGACTTATTATAGAAATTTTCGACTTTTCTCCGTATATTGAGGCATTTTAGGAAAAAAGAGAATTTTGTTCTTTAGACAAAACAAAATTTGGTTCCTTTCAAATAAATCGACTTGTTTTTCTGTTCTAGAATGATTGAGATTTCGTGTATTTTTTTGAAAATTGAACCATTTGATAAAATGTCACTATTTTGTTAAAAATTGATCTTTTTTAGCTGAATTCAAGATTTTTAAATTAAAAATTATGTTTTTTTTTTTTTGGGCTGAGATACCGACTATTGTATTTTTCGTTGAACATTCATTTGTTTGGTTGAAAATTCAACTACTTTGTTGAACTAATCTTTTGCAAATTCTTTTTTATCTTGAAAATTTATCTTCTTGGTTGAGAATTTAATTATTTGGTTGAAAGTTGACATATTTTGTTGATAACTCTTATTTTCGAGCATTAAACTAATGTTCTTGTTCTATCATTCATCTTCAGTGGTTAAAAATTAAGTCGTGCCACAAAATTAAGGGTGTTGGAAAAGATGGACAACTCGTCTCTGAATTAGACGAATAGCCAAGAATTGGAAAATATTTGACTACTGATTTCGAATTTCGTGACGACTTGACACTTCGTTAAATTGTATATTATTTTTTTTTTAGGTAAAAAATTTAACTATTTGGTTGGGAATGTGTAAGAGGTTATGTTGAAAATTCATCTCTTCTAGTTGGAAGTGGAGCTACTTTGTTGAAAACCAATTTTTCCGGTCAAAAATTTATATTTTTGGTTAGGAATGTATCTATAAATAAATTTAAGTTAAAAATTTGTTTTCCCTTCTGTTTGATAAAAATGTCTGCTAGTATGTTTTTCAATTGGATCATTTTTATATGAGATGGAAGAATAAACTGGAAAATAGCACATTTGATATCTCAGGTTTCACTGGATTGGATGATTCAATGTGTCCCCTGAAGGTTTATATTTTCTTGTACCCCTCCACTATTTCTTTACACACCCTACCACTACCTTAGTGGTAGGGGGGACTTACAGCTTAAGGTGAGTTCCGAACCACCAAGAACACCAGCTGTAAGTATTAGAGTATTTCTATCTCTCCCGAAGAAAGAGGTTTACATAAAGTTTATGGGCTTTGGAAAAGTTTGGGTTCACCCAGAAGAAAAAAAAAATGTCCTGATCGTCATCCTTCTATAGAATAATAGCAGACACTTTCCAGAAGTGCTTAGCAATAATCCGAGTAACTGAATGAAAGCAAATGTTCGGTAATAGAGGAAATACTTCACCCCGGAAAGTTTTCTTAAGACTAATTGTACGAGTGTGATCGTGAGTAATGAATAAAGATGCAGGCTCGGAGTGCACTTGATGCACGTCTAGACGTTCGCTAATCAGCGTCCCTAACGAGTAAATGTGCACGAAGCACTCGTGTGATGATAAGCCTAAATTCGTCCACTGATTTCAATCCTAAAAATCAATATTGCAATCTTCCTCCTCTAAGAGTTTGAATTTTATGATAAAACTATTTAGTTTAAGAATGATGCAAGACTCGAAGATCTTTTCCGTTCATCTAGACTAAACCAACACAGCTTTAAAGAAGTGATAACTTTCATTTCACGCACGTGTAGGAACTACGACCTTAGACTTTAGAGAAGAGCGCGTACCGCGATGCACTGCTTTATACCGCTATACTGTAGAGTCTCCGCGTGAGTGTGAGGAGCGAAAGCTGACTCACCCTGCACTTCGCCGGATATCCTGTTGAGTTTTGTGAATTCACACCGTGCCATGAAAAGTTATCACTCCAAAAGAATATTATTTTGAGAACATAAGAAATGAGCTGCAGAAAATATAATCCGACTGTTTTTCTGCCTAACAGATGTTGAAGTACCCACTACGGGAGCAACGCAAGAGCATCGGTAGTGGGAAGGCCAACATCTGTTAGGTGAGGAAATTTTCCCAGCTCTGCCCTTCAAGTATCGTTTCCTCCCCAGATTATCCGCAGACTTGGAGGCTTGAACGTGACCGTCCCTAATGAGAGTGGCGAACCACTGGAACGAGCTCTTACATTTTTTCTTCTTTTTAAATTCTGGTCCATCTTGTCGACCTGGAATATATCCCAGATCCATCATAAACTTGAACTAATTGGTTTTCGACATTCCTCAAGAAATATTATGAATCAAATACGTTCTGGAGCAAACTCCGATCTTTGAACCGATATTTTATAAACCTGGAATTTTTCAAATATATCTAAATTCTTAAAAGAAACAGAATTTATATTTTCTTCTATTATATTAAAAACGTTTTGCGAATCTGTTGCTCTGTGAGATTTTTTTAGCTTATAATTATCTGGCTTATAATATTAAAATTGCAATTCGAATTTAGAAGAGAGTAATTTAAAAAAATCGCTCTTCCAATACGAAATTCGTCGCAATTTAAAAGTCTCCTCTTCCTAATTCTTAAATGAAGAAAGTACTTCGAAGAAGTCTTAGAGTTCATTAGAAATTCATCATGTTTAAGTTGAATGATCAACTACATTATCTACTTAAAAATGAAACTCTTTCTTTTGAATTAATTTTTTTTAATTGCATTATTGAATTCAAAATTTACCTCTGGTTGAAAATGTAACTACTGCTTTAAAAATCAATCCATCTTTTTACGGCCAAAATTAAAGTATTCACTCAAATGCCGTATTTTGAATTTAGAAATAAGAACTATTTCTTTGAGAATTTCTTTCGCATGAAATACGTTCATTACAGTTGAAGATTCATCATTTCACCTAAAAATTCATCAGTCTGATTGAAAATTAATTTCTTCAACTGAAAAGTTAATTGTTTCATCCTAAGTAGAAAATTGATCTTTTCTAGTGAAACATTTTCGAATTTGAATGGAAATTTGTTATCGAACTGTGAATCCGATAATTCTGTTCAAAATTCACATATTTTGTAAAAAACTGGATATTTCAGAAGAAAATTATCTTTTTTTTCGAAAGCGAATTTTCTTTAATTGTTCAGAAATTCTTCCTAACGGTCAACCATTCAAGTTAAACAGTTGAATATTTATTATTTCAATCGAAAATTCATCTAGTTGAAAACTCTTATGATCGGTTAAAAATTAAGTTTCGAAGCCAAAAACGTTACTATTTCACTTTTTGGTTGGAAATAATTATATTTATAGTTGAAATTCTATCATTTTGTTGAGAAACTGTATTTTTTGGTTAGAAAATAATTTTTTGTAAAAAATTCAATTATTCTACTATGAGATTAATTTCTGCAGTTAAAAATTCATCTTTTTGTCTTGAAACTCAACTGCTACAGTTAAAAATTTAGATTTTTGTTTAAAAGTTTGTTTTTTTGTTGCTGAAAGTTAGTTTTTATTATTATAAGCAATTTTTAAAACTGAAACTTTAACATGCATGTTTTTAATTTGAAAATTAAAGCATTCAAATTTCGGTTTACAATTCATCTCTTTTCGTGAAAATAGATTTATCTGTTTGAGAGTTCAACTTCTTCAGTTGAAGATTCTTTGTTTTAGTTGAAAACTCTATGTTTGGTATAATTATTTTTTAAATTAAAAATTCAACTGTTTTGTTGGAATATTGCATTTTTTGGTAGAAAATTAATAGTTGTATTTGGAAATTATTCTTTTTGTTTGAACATACAACTTTATGGTTGGAAAGTGAAGTGCTCTCGTTAAATATTTATAATTTTAGTTTAAAATTGATCTTTTTGGCTTGAAAATCAATCACTTCAACTGAGAATTTAACTGTTCCATTTTTAGTGTAAAATTGATATTTTCTAGTTCAAATTTCGAGAATTCAGTGAAAAATTGTCTTGCTGAATTGGAAATTCAATCATTTCGTTGAAACTTTAATATTCTTATCATTTCAGTTGAGAATGTGTTTCTCTGTTTCAAAATTCAACTACTTCAGTTAAACATTCACAATTTTATTGTAAAAATCGTATTTTTTGATTGAAGATTGAACTTTTTTGTGAACAATCTGAAAATCCGTCTTTTTAGCTTCAAAAATCAACAATTTTTTTGCAGATTAGTGCATTCCACTGAAATTCTTCTATATTTCGTGGAAATCAAACTAAATGTATCTGACATCAAACTATTTTGTTGAGAACTCAAAATAGAAAACCGATTATTTGGTATAAACTTAATTTATTTTGTTCACATCTCGACTTTTTTGGCTGTATCAACTGCTTGGGGTTTGGGTCTTTTGGGTTGAGAATTCATCCTTTTTGGTTGAAAATGAAACCGTTTGGTTGTAACATTTAAAACTGCATTTGATTCTTCATCATTTATCTTAAAAATGTAATAATTTGTTTGAAAGTTTTATTTTTGTTGGAAGTTAGTTCTTTTGTTATAAGTAATTTATTTTAACTGGAAATTTAACTCATTCAAAATGAAAATTCCATAGTTTTAGTTAAAAATCCATTTGTTTAGTTGAACATCTATTTTTCCAATTCCAAACTTGAGTATTCAAATTTTCGTTCACAATTTATCTTCTTCAGTAAAATTTAATTTATCTTTTTGGAAACTCAACTCTTTCAGTTAAAGATTTCTCGTTTTAGTATAAAACTCTTATGCTTGGTTTGGAATTGGTTTCTTGAAAGAAAAATATGATTGTTACATTTTTGGTTAAGAATAATTATTTTTCAAGTTCGAAATTCGACTATTTTGTTGAAACATTGTATTTATTCTTATAAAACCATTCTTTCTATTTGAAAATTAATCTTATCGTTTGAATATTTATCTTTTCAGTTGAAAATTCATCTTCTTGGTTTGAAATTCAACTGTTCTTATTTAAGATTTATAATGTTAATTGAAAATTCATCACTTTGATTGAAAAATGAACTATTTTGTCGGAAATATTTTTTTTAACTGTAAGCTACTTGTTCCAAATTTTGTAAAAAAAAATTGATATTTTTTTCTTTAAAATTAGAGTATTCTTTTGAGAATTGATTTATTTCCTAATATTCGATCTTTCCTGTTAAAGGGCGTTTAGAATGAACGTCATGAATCAGAATAAATGTTTGCGTTTTGCGACAAATAAAAATATGTCAATTCTAGTTGACCCTGAAAATTGAAAAACTTGACCGTGAAGAACCGGGAAATTTCAAGAGAAATTTCTGAACTCTAAAGGGTACGAACAGTTCCCCTTTATTCCAGAATATCTCCTTGGGAGGAATCGATGAGGGAAGTAGACCATTTCATTCATTTCTCGCTTCAAAACCACAATGCTCGCGCTTTGTCAGATTGTCCTTGTAAAGAGCGCTCCCTAGCAAGATGGAGTAATAACGCTTGCAATTAAGAAAAAATCCCAGGCAATAAGATCGTAAAAGCATATCATGAGAGTGACGGTCAGTAGGGCCGTGCCCTAGTACCCTAGAAAAGTACAAATGAAATGAAGCAAGATTTCAAAATCTTCCATAAAATTTTTATGGGGAAAATTCCCTGAGTATCTTTCATTAAAATGAAGACGAACATTTATGTAAAAACTGTATATCAGCTTAATAACCAACATGGAATTCGAAAATTAAGTCCTTATTAATTCCAATGTGTTGAACAGTTTACGCAACTTTAAATTAAATTATTGATGGCCATCGGTTTTAATGACACTCATGCATTAAAAAACATAATTTACTTGTCGGCTGACCAAAGAAACTAATTAGCTAATGGGATTTCCAGCAGCTTTGCTACATCACTTCAACCTAATAAAGTTATGATTCAAAAAGGAATTTCCTTCTTACGTCACTTTTACCATAAATTTCAACTCCCATTATTCAAAAGATAGATTGATATTTGAATTCTTTTGATTCTGTAAAATTGCCTTTCTTTCGTCTCTGAAGACTGTATGAACATTTTTTCAACAATACATTTTATCATGAAATAATAAGGAATAGTAGAAACCCAAATTCTTATTGAGAGGCCGTACTTAAATTACGTAAGAGCTCCAGGGGGGAGGGGGGTCAAAA
>WSXT02211385.1:0-17724 GCA_011762715.2 Neuroterus valhalla | reverse complement strand
TTTTCATCGACTATAAATATATGTAACCCTGAGTAGTCACAGAGGTATGCTTTTTCGTCGCTCCCTATCCGGTTGTAACTGGAACATCGAGTTGAGAAAGCTACTAAACTATATAGATGATTGGATTATACTGTTAACACTCCCGTAGCTTGAGATAAGGTAGTATGCAATTTGTTCAAGGTTGAATATACTTGTCACTTCATAGCAATTTATTAATTCCACATCGAATTTGAAGAGAATTATTTGGATGCTGTTTTTATTCTCTCGACGATTGAGCTTTCAATACGATTAAACTCACGACTGTAGATGCAATTATTGTCAATAGTTTGGAACATTTTGATCGACGTTTCTGAACGTTCTTGCTTCTAGAAAAATCCATCGGGGGATACATAAATACACTTTTTCGTGTGGGTCCGAACGTTTAGTTCATTTATTGGTGAAAATTTCAGTCCTCGTTCATCTTGCTGCACAAACCCGTATCACTCAGATCGGAATGCATAGGCTTTGATTATTTGCAAAAGAAATCTTGAATCTTCCCTTAAAACTCATGTTGCATCAAAGGTTGCAGAACGATGAAAATAGAATCTACGATTTCAAATGCAAGTGTAAAATGTTTCCGACATTTTAAATCGATGTATACATAGAAGTTGAAAAGAATAATGATTTTCTGAAATGAACATTCTTAATTCTGAGTAAACGAAGAAGCAGAAATTTCTTCTGCATTCCTGAAAGGTTCTGTTTCCAGAAACATCCATCAGGAAAAAGGACTTGAGTTCCAAATGTATTTTGTTTATCTCCAGATCGAGAATCCCTCATGTAAGTTTTGCTTTGGTGCGCTCTATTTCCGGTGTTCCGGTTGCCGCTGCTTTTCCAGGGCGGACGTTCCTGTCCATTTTTCTGGTAGATGGCGTTTTTGTGACGCAAGTGATGAGTCGAGCCGAATTTAGTGTTAGTGTAACTGAAATATTTTAACCTTGTGTAATAAAAGACTTGAGATTCGAATATATTTTGTTTGACTTTCTCTAGGTCAAGAATTTATTTTGTAAATGTGGTAACTTTGGTGCATCATCTTGCAGGTGTTCTTATTGCTGGTGTCCTCACAAATATGCCTTTTGCTATACGTATGGCCAGTGTTGTCTTTGAGAACGACACTCGTGTCCTTTTACAGAGCGTGTTATTGTGGAAGTACCTCTAACCGGACTAGGAAATAATAGTAAACCTCTGAAGGTGAATATAATTTTTTATAAAAATCGAGAATCTGAAATATGCAACCCCTGGCAATCAAACAAAAAACAAAGAATCCAGCAACCAAATTTGGACAAACATATTCGAATATACCTATTATGAAAAAACAGTAAAGAAAAACAGAGAGGAAAGATGAAAGAGAAAGCAACCTCTAAATTCCCTTCTTTCTCTATTTTCATCTTTCGTCAATGCAGGACCCAAGAGAACCCAGGCTGCCCTCTAACTTCTCTACCTACTTCAGTGGGAATTCAGGTTGCATGTTCAATTCAACAAACAGTGAGTGCATCCCTGTGGAAACACCAGAACTCGGGCCAGGCCTTCTTCTCCCTTCCTTGGATCTTTCAACTTACGACTGATATTGTTGGAATCTCAATAATCGGGGTTGCTTATAGCAGGGTTCCAGTATATATCAATCCAGCAAAGCGAAATCTCCACGCGAGACACGGTTATTCATATCTTCCGCGTTTTTCATGACACAAATTGTTTTCTTCTTAATTCAATGGCATTCTTAAGCATTATAACATATTCGACTTCCTGAATGAACACGTATTGAACACATCTTTTCTTAGTTGCCATCCAGACGTACCCAAGTTCAAAATGTCATATGCAACCTTCGCATTAAAAAGTAACTAAAGCTTATGTCTCGAACCGAGGTAGTCGAGAAGCAGATTTTCACATAACATCTCGTGAAGGCAAAGCGTTCTGAGCTGCGTGCGAACAAACACTCTCATTAAAGTTGTTCGCCGCATCATGGCCTTATCACAACGTTCGGTTACGCAAGTTAAAAAATTCCAATTCGTTGAGTTGGATGCCCAAGATCTCATATCAGACGTCGATAATGAATGCGCAGGGTTTACCGTTACAAATTTAAAACAAATTATTGGGCGCAAGTCAATTTCAATTGGGAAAATTCAACTATCTAATAACATAGGATAGTTCATGAATAATTTTCCTATTCCTGTGCCTAATTGAAGTTGCTTAATTTAATTAGTTTGAGTAAATTCGGTTTTTTAGAGAACAACGAATAATATTTCCGGAATAAATCTATTCATAGTATTAGAGTATATTCATATTAGATCCTCCCCTGAATGTCCATTTCAAGGAATAATGAGATAAACTGCGAATAAACTCCTGAAGATGGCGTTGGACAACTATAAGGTCAGAATGGAGTTGCTTGCAATAACTCTGGACATTGCAGTTGTGCAGTCCCTTCTCGAAAGTATGTACTTCTGCATGTACTACGGCAAAAAATTTTTAGGGTGCGTTCTGAATTTGACTTTAACCCTGTTTGAAAATAGTGTAGAAACTCGGTTATAGGGTGGCGTTTCAAAAGGGTGTTAGCACCATTGTTTTGATCATCCTTCAGAATAAACAAAAAAAATTCCTGAAATTAGAATTTTCAACGGAAAAACAAGTGAAGGATTCGCTTCCGAAATGTTTATCAGTACGGAATGAAAAGCGTTGAAAGTTTGATTGGAAAATGTAATCAGTTTCGGGAAGAAGATTCTTTTCACTTAAAGTGCGGAAGCATTCTCAACTTCGGAAGGTGATTGAAACTTCGATTTTTTATAGGGGGAAAAAAATTTCTCACCATCAAGTGTAAATTTTATATCCAGTACATTTTAATATCTATTATGTCTTGTTGTTGTTTTATTATGCATATTTATATGCCCTTGCTTCCATGTATGTATAAATATATATCATAGTTTGCATAGGGAAAATCGCTGCATCGCTATCGTCTGGTCATTTCATCGATGGGCGGCGATGACGGCGGATGATGACTTTGATTCGCAAACATGGACCCCAATTACATGGGGTATCTGCATGCTAGCTGACCATGCATTAGCTGCATCAACAATGCATTATTCAGTGCATACACATTGTCTGTTGACATATTTGGTCGTTCCATAATATGATGGCTGCGATATTATTCCGTGTGGATCCTGAACTTGCATCTGTGTGAGCCCGTAAGAGCGAGAGGGATTTTGAATTTCCAACGAGTTCAATAACAATCGTTGGCTTTATTACGCGAATGGAGCGAGGCAATCTTCGTACGCGTAAACGAGTTGTGTGACGAACCAAGTGATCGATTCGATTACACGAATTACATAGGTGATGTGCATTCTCGCTGGAGATTTTCGTGCTTCAATTTCAATTTTATAACAACAGACAATTCCAGTGTACTTTGACATCAGAGATACCAATACGGTCCCAATGGAGCACTTTATATTGGTACACATTTCATTTTATCCGCATTGGTCAGATAGTTATTAATTTTTATTCATGATTATAACATTTAGGAATAGACTTCTGTTTCATTCTACGCAAGTACAGTTAGAGAAAAAAATAACAATTCACAAAAAAAAAACTACGAGGAAAATAACTTTCTCGACCATTTCCCTAATAACCACGAGAATGCATTACTCGTTATTCACAAAATGTGAATAAATCAATGTTTTTTTATTATCACTGTTTCAACTTCAGCATCGAACTCGGAAAAGATCCACTCGTTAGGTTTACACATATGCTTCATCTATAAGGCATAGCAAAATAAACAAATCACTAGGTGACTTATCCGAACTACAGATACGACTTCAAAAAATGATCTATGTTACTGCTGGTAGATTTTTAAGCTTGCTACTTCCCATTTGTATAAAGTACTTCGTTGTTGCAATCCAAACCAAATACGAAGTCTATCGTTAATTCCCAGAAAAATCGATGTGGAAATGGGTTATTCGAAATCTTGTCAGTAATGCAACATTTTGTATTCGTTTTAACAAAATTAAAACGTAAGTATTTTACAAAGAATTCAATTCAAAGTTTTCCTCTCATGCGGAAAAAGTTCTGCATTTTTATTGCAAGCAGTATTATCTGGCAATTGACATTCTCACCTTTAATTTGTCCAAGAACTTGAAACCGACTGTTCGATATATACAACTCCATACTACTCTCAACACCATTCTATTAACCCTTACAACAAGTAATTATTTCCGAAAAATAGAATGCGAACCCTAATAATACAAACTTGGATCCTCTGAATATTTCTACACATGAGATATTTTTACCTGATAAAACCGTTATAAAAATTAGCATTTCGTAGATGATACTACAAAAACGGAATTTCTAGTTACCATTATATTGAATCAGTGTATAAAGTAAAAACGTTGACTGGTTCATGGAACACATTATAAAAACAAATTAGTACCCTCCTTAATGGAATAGTTTTTCGTAAGATAGTTCCACCTAATAATTTTGATACAAGAACACAAAAGTGTTCAGATTTTTTTGCTTTAATTATCATGGGAGCATTATGCAGATATGGGAATTGTGGTTTCTTGTAATCTTGCTTCATGTTTGCAACATTTTTGGAATAAAGACCAACATGCAGAGATTTTGCCCAAATCTATCAATTAGGATTAAAATCTGATCCGAAAAAAGCAAGTCAAAGGTGAAAAATTCAGATACAAATAATTATGTCTGGGTTGCATTTGTATTTCTTCAGTTTATTTGATTGTTGTATAAGGAATACTTGATTCAGTCCAAGGTATTGAAAAATAAAATTTAATACTATATTTTGACTTGAAAAATTATTTGATCCATAAATTACAGGAATTGAAAATACAATTTGAAAAATTATTGTTAGGGTTGAGCGGGGCTTGTTGGTCGAAGGGGTATGTTGGCCAAGTGCAATTTTTAAAAAGGCAAACAGTGTTTTTAGCTCGATGTGTAATGGTAACTGTAAGTTTATGCGAAACTTATATTCCAGTGTCTTCACAAGCGTTTTTGTTGAAACATTTTAGAGCTATTCCATTTGTTATCTTTTTTGCATGTTGGCATGCTGGCCAAAGTTGCGAATGGAGAATGGAATAAAATGAGATAAGAATAAGGAAGCATCAAGAGTCGTAAATGATATGAAAGTGTCTCAATCCAAATAAAAAGTCGGAAAAAAAACTAAACAAATAGTCTGCACGTCTCGTTTAATCGGCATTTTATTTTGTCCTCGTATGTGAAATAAGTTAATAATTATATATGCAAATGTTTAGAACTATATTGTGTCTGTTGTACTAATTTTTCGACACATCTTATTTGATCTTCCACCAGTCTATCCCAATTTTTTTTAGTATAAAAAAATTATGATGTATTGCCGACCTTCAATGTAGATTTATGCTTTCTCCGAAACGTCAAGACAGAAAAGTTTCCAGAATTCGGAAAATGCAACTCGGCCAACTAGCCCCGCTCTCCCCTACAGAAATATGTGTTGTAATTTAGGATTACTATTCTGGGGATGTAAATTTACCAAACAAGAGTGAACCAAATACAGTTAATATTGATACATTATCGATACAACTTAATACAAAGCTTTGATATAACAACAATAAATTTCATAATAATCGAATAATATTATGTTCGACATCAACAAATTTCATGCCTTACATATTATTCTAAAATTTTCCTGTAAGGGTCCTTTATAAATCATCCCAGTGGGGAATTGCCAATGTTGACCATTGGCGCAGCAATAATAGCCGAATATTAGCTATCAATGGTTTTGGAGTAATGGCATGATTTGCTGCTAGTCTCTAGCCACCATTGGCCGAAACATAGGATGAGGACGCCAACGCCAAGCCTCGGCAGTCAATAAAGGCCCAATACTGGCAGCCCATCATACTTGCTGAGGGTTTCAAAAACATTGGTAATAATTGGCTGCCAAGATTAAGCCAATAGCCAAAAGCCATGAACATGCCGCATGAGAAGAGGATTGTGTTTAGCCTTTCATACCACTCCCTGTATCTAATCCTGGCTGTGCGACTGTTTAAAAGTCTCATAAAAATCTAATTAATAGTTCCATAAATATCAATTCTTTTTAATGCAACTCCATAATTCAATATAACGTAACTCCCATAATTAAGGATTTGTTTTCAATTATTGAGCCCCAAAGGTCTTTTATATAGTGCTGAAATATCTGCAAGTTTAAATCAGATTGAACGACCATATGCAAATCCTGATGTGACAAACGTATACTGCCGATTGAGGTCTACGTACCATTTTCCAGGAGAATGAAAAGTCAATCAACGGACTTCTCTGTTATCACATCGCTGTCCTGCCTTCGACGACTTTTTATTCTTTAAACCTTATTATCCTGATTCAGGAATGACTTGGAGATTGTAAGTTATATGCTTCAAAAAAGTTCCCGCAAGTATTGCAATATTCCCCTTTCCTCATTGAAATCCAATAAGCAATGGTAGCGTCCAGCGACTACAGTTGTAGCGCTTTGAAATCGAAGGATAAATGTACGGGATCAACTCGTTGAACTCTTAGTCGTCCTACGCCGGCCACTTGAGCAATTCCGCACGTCTTTGAATCGTGACCGTAGTGCTAATGCACCCTTATTGTACTTAGTAGAGTGTCGTTTTACTTGCCATTCCTAGCCACATTTCCGGGTACCTGACCAACGTCAACTTTGCAAAAATTATCATCATTAGTTCTCATCCACGCATTTCGGCAATGTACTGTCGCGCTGAAAACAAACGAGGTCCTCAAAAAATTAGAGAAACATCGTTTTTGTATCAATTTTGAGTTATAAAATTTCAAAAAAGTTTCTGATTCTATAAATTTTGTTAAGAATAAAATGACTGCACAGGAAACGAAAAAATCTTGTCTGTGTTGAATTCCAAGTCGGGTCTCGTGACATGTCTCGATTAAATGATTCTTCTTTATTCCTGTCATCCAAAAGATACATGAGTAAAATTTCGATGAAAAATTAATTTTTGATATGATTGAATTCATACGAGACAGCTGCTTCTGATTGTGTTCATAAAAAAGAACAATTATTCATAGTTTTCCTAGAAAACGACCATTTGAAGATGAGAAAAGTTAAAAAGTTGAGAAATACAAGAGGAGAAGATACGTAGTTAGCGTATTCGCCAACGATGATGTCTGATGTCTGAAACTATGAACCACCTTAGAACATAATGGATCCCAAAAGCATAAAGAAGGCGAAGAAAGAAGAAGGTATAGGCAGAGAGAGTTACGTTCGTTGGTCGTCTCTTTCTATTTCTTCCCTCTTTTTTCTGTCTTTACATAATTTCCTCGAATGAGCCTCTCAAAATTAAACATTAAAAATTCGAGTTTTTTAGTCCGTGTTGCGACTGTAAAAATGGCACTGATTGAGGCAGTACTTCTGCGCATGCGCAGCCTTTTTTCGGCTATCAGCTGCCTGAAAATGAGCTCTTGTGATTCAAGATGGTGGCGCGGTAGCAAACGTAGCAAACAAGTGCCGTTTTCTTAGTTGTGTGTGTGACAAATGACATTTCTTTCTTTCGTTTGTATTCATATATATAAATGTCAGTTATGTTATTACATTCACGTGACTAAAAAACGCTCTTTTTTAATATTTTCGAAGCATAAAATATCGTGTGCGGCACGGCCTCAAAACACTCATCAAAATCGACTGTTTTGAGGCCTAGCCTTTCAATGTACTATTTTCAATTACTTACTTGTTTTGAAGACACTTTGTGCATTTTCTGTTCTACAAGATTGCTTTGTTAGAACTTATGTTTTTAAACATAGTATGTGTTTTAGTCTCCTTCGAATTCAACAGTCAAAGACACTAAGCCGTATACTTCGTCGACTGTACAAAATAGCTCACGTTTATGGTTTTCCAAGTTTTGCTCTTGGATTTCGAGACACTGCTCAAGCTCTTCGAGGAAGACATATTCCGTAACTGACGTTTTTTTCTGTTAGCTCTTGAAGTAAAGCTTCTATACGCGCGTTGTGAACTGGCAAAACAGTGCAACTGAGCAGTATTTCGAGTGTATTAGTATCAGTAAAAGCATGTTCAGCCGTAGTCGTTCATAGGAGTCGGCACGGAATGATTTTATACGCGCTTCGTGCTCGTCCACGCCTCGTTCTTGCAAACTCGCAGCCAACCGTAAAAAGATCACTTAGATGATATTGAGACTAATTTTCTGTTATGTAACACGAGAGTGATATCTTCATATTCTTTTGCGTATTTTGAAGAAAAAAAGTAGGTGTTTATCGGAAATAAGGAGGGGTGGGAATTCTATACCTGCCCGCGCCAGCGAAGTGCTTCTCTTCAAAGTATACGCATGCAGATTCCTTACTTCGCCCAACGCGCACTGTTGTCACGACTGTCCTACTTGCCGCTTTAAACTGACCTCGAACATCGAAACTTAGGTGACAGGAAAATTCGAGAACACACTTTTAATACATAAAATATTGTGTCTAAATCAGCTGTACAAATTTTGTAAATTAAACAGGTAAAACCAATTCAACATCAAACATTTTTATCACAATATATTACAATAATTTGCAACAAATATATCCTCTAGACCTATGCAACTTAAATAATTTGACAAGTATATCATTTGTTCATGTAACAGCACACTTATCTATGCTGGTAAGTAATATTTGATTGAAAAGCTTAGGGGCAGTGTTAAAAAGTGCTTCTTTTATCTGCTTGTTCTAATCAAGGCAGGTGAATAATGTCTGTTATCCTCTTGTTGTGTAAGAATTAGGTCCTGTGCCTTTGAATATAAAGTATGATGAGTCCTAGTCAACAAAACCTAACCATCTCCACTCCTGGGGAATGACATCAAAGATCTTAACGTGTATTTCATCATTCCGAGGAGTAAGCTCTTTACATTAGCTCCATAGAGCCAATGTAAACATAAGTCCATAATAATAAACATAATTTTGTAAGGATAGTGCATAGGGAAAATTAATTGGTGAAATTTTTCTACGGCTCTTAGGTATTTACAGAACATAAAGTTTTGACAGGGTTTAAATTCATGTCTGATTATTTTGAGACCAATGTTACAAATTGTAGAACCGTAAATAAAATTTTAAAAGTCCCATATCAAGAATATTAAAGAATAATCATCCATCTGATAAAAAGAATTAATTCATATAAGGAGTGTGTGGATTCATAAACAAGTACGTGTTAAATATATATAAAAAATTGCTTGAACAACTATCGCAGGGTCCGCATGAGAGCAACTGTAATTCACAAAAATTGCACAAGCTCCCAGTTGAACCGGGGTAAAATATACCTATGGCTACGTCCTACCACAGTGAGATGAATGATGAATGAAGCGACCCAAGTATGACTGCTCTCTGCATCCATACAGCAAGTACTACGGCATATTTCTGGCACACGGGCATGGCTTTACGGTTACCTAGCCAATGAAGGCGCCGCACCTCCGAGAGTACCGATGATATGAACAATGATTTAAACTGAATGTCCTTGATGATACCGCTGCAGGTGTTCTCTGAGATCTATGTACCTTTTGTTTTTCTCGATTTCCATGCCTCTGATGTTGTAGTCAGCTGGAGCCGAGAATTCGATCACGAACATAGTTCAGTCACGTTTGTGAAGGTAAATGATGACGGGTCTTGCGTGTTGGATAGGGATTATTGTCGTGAAATTGTAGTTCCAGGAGATTCGGCACTCCTCATTCTAAAACATAGACTCTATTCTCCTTGGAGCGTTCAGCAGAGGAGGGTCGTGGTCAACGCCATAGCAGCAACAAAGATGGTGGAAATGAACTCTCAAGGCCACATTTTGTATGTGCATATACGTCATACCTCTGCGAATATGACACTTTGATAGTATATGCCATAGGTTTAAGACATGCCCTGCACCTATCGCTGGAAAACTATTGAGGTTATATGCTTCTGCGGTATGCTAAAGTGGGAATAACACCGTCCTGATAGGCGGGAATAAAAATCTCCATTCCTGAAAAGTCCATATGATTTAAGGAAAGTGAAAGTTGACTCGTGTGACAAGAATCGATCTTTTACAGATCGAAAAAATTTCCCTGAATCACCTTGTCTTCATGTTGTTCAAGGAAGATTTGACCTCCGCTTTCTTTACTTTTCCTTTGAGAAGTGAGGCAACTTGATGGAGAAATGCACTGTCCTCACTCCTCATTACAAGCTGGCTTTTCGCCTCTACCTGTAATATCTATATGCTCTTAGTACGCCAAGTGAGACAGCGTGCGTACTGTTAGCGAACTAGCCAATCCAGAGTCGTCCCTGGCGCCCTCCGAGTAAGCGAGGATACCTTCTCACCTTCCGGTACACAAAGTCAACCCGCTCGCCTAAGTTGGGACTTTGTGCTCCATCCTGTTGATTTCTATGTCCATGCTTGAAACAAGCCTAAAGGGGCTCATTTTTTATATATAAGAGGCAAAACTGAAGTTCTTCTTCCTATATGGAAGGATGCTTCCATTACGTGGTGAAGTTGAGAGGAATGGAAGAAATGTTCTTCATTTTTTTCTTTGAATAGGCTCTTCACTCATGTGAATGAGGTTTGACAAAAACTTCTGTGAAAAGCTAAATTAGTTGACTGAAAATATCGCGTTATCTCTTATAAATCCAAAGACTAAGTCAATCAGATTCTGCGTTGAAAGTTTGGGAAACTTAAAATAATGTCCTTACGTACCAGAATTTTATTACCCTTCTCCCTCCCTGTCACATAAAAAAATGGGCCTATTTTCAGTTCGATATTGACCCTGAGCTGAGACGCAGCATTTTTCAGACAAAATGACTTGGATTGAGTTATTAGACAAAAGATGCGACGCAACAGAATAAGGCCTAGATTTTTCCGTGCAGGTGTTCGTTTAGACTCGAGCTTAATATACACGCATATAAACTTACGGACTCTTCGCACGTTTCGACTTGGCCTTTTATAATATCAATAAAGCTCAACTTGGGAATATTTATTTTGATGCATCAAAGCACGTTGTACATATCAATGTTCTTGGTAATGATGCTGGATTTGTGCGTCTGAGATAATGATTAATTGTATCAAAGTAGAAAGAATCTTAATTACATACTTCAGACAAATTAAATTATTCAAGGATAATATAATTGAATAATAATTTGTCGGAAGAAGTAAAGGTATTGTTAGAAATGTTGGTTAGTTCAACTTGAAAGAGGACACAAATTCTAAATAGTATCAATTTGGACCTTTGGACACATTTATTTTCACCTGCGAAATATTTCTATTTTCAAAATTTAATTTCTTATTACACCTTGGATTCGAAGCTTCATAAAGGGTTCGGAATGTACATCCAGCAAAACTTCTACGGATTTCTCTATACTTATTGTAGATGGCATGAGCTACGATTTTATTGGCCATCATGGTGAATCAAGTCTTCCTCATTAGGAGTAGTCGATATGTACTTTAGGCGAATCAAATTCTGCACACAGCATTGTATATCAAGTTTTCAAAATATAATATATATGTATATAATTATTTTCTTTTTCAGTTCGTTGCTCAAAGTTTGCAGCTGGCGTATATTATCGCTGTCTGGATCGTAGTTATGAGATAAATCGCTCTGAGTTGCACTTCCTTGATCGGTTAGTTTCATGAACGCTTTGCAACTATTCTTCGTACAAGACCAACGTGCGATATTATCACTCAACAACTCATGAAACCTGAACTCATGTCCGTTTATGACGAAGAAAGATTTCTTTGTTTTACTTAACATAAGGCAACTCATAGAACCGATGTGAGTTAGATTATCCTGAGGAGACATGACGTACGTCAACTTTTCTCGCAGGACTTTTGCTGAGGAGTGATACCGATTACAAGTAGGTGACTTGTAGCAGGTGGAAATATACGACCTGTTTTCTTGGTTCCAAAAATGTATGCGCCAAATAAGGAGAAAATTATGTCGTCTTTTATTCGATCATAGGCTTTAGAAACCAAGATAGCGAATTGCATATTCTCATCTTATAGAGGAGGGCCTTAGTCAGCCTTAATCAGGTTCATCCGTCACGGAACGCAATCAGGAGAATCTAGCAGTGAAGAGGGAAATCGTCTTCATCTATCCCAGAACGTACAGCAAAACAATTATACCTGAGTAACAAGGACTCTATTCGTATGCAACCCCTTCGAATGTTTATAATGTGACTAGAACCAAAAATGCAAAGTTAGACCTAAAAACTAATAATTGTAAAATGAGGATTGACATTGTTCAGAATTAAATGATGAAAATTTCACATCAATGGCTTACTATGCAAGGCACTCAGTGTAAAAATTAATACCATTACATTTCGGTAAACGATACAGAAATCACTACTGCGCACAAACCAAGAAAAGTACCATTGTCTACAAGCAGGATCTGTTCTAAAAGGTACCACTCGAGATATTTCAATTAATAAAGGTAATCGGCCTAATACGTTGACTGGGTGCCAAAACGCAGAGGCTTCCAGCGTCGATGGTCACCGAAATATGCAAATGAATGTAGCGTACGTGGCAAGTTAGATGTGGGGGATAGGAGAGAATCTAAGGCATCCCTTTTGTCATCATTTAAGCTTGGATATATTGGTTGGATGCGTGGAGTGCCAGTTATAATGAAAATACTAAGAAAGTGTGGAAAACGGTTAATCACAACAGTCATATGTGCGATAAACAGTTCGATATTTGATCTATTATCTGCTCTGGCCTCATTTCTAAGGTTTAAAAAATATGAAATAGGACCAAATACTGAATTCGACGCAAAGCCCATAGTTTATGAATTACACAGGCCAACAATTCTCAGAACCAGAGACCACACCTAGTGCACCCAAAGGGTTTTGCTGCGCTGAATCCGAATCTGACTCAAAAAAATTCCAGCACCCACAGTTTTTGAGATATTCACACCTCAAAGGGTAAAAAATAAGTTATTTTGATGTATTCGAGGCCCCGTAACATCGCAAAAGAATTTTTTTTCCCAAAACTGGGGATGGCATCGTAGAAAACTACTCTTCAAATTTGAAATGCAAACTCTAACTTTTCGATACGATTATTTTTAGCCGAGATGTGACGAATTCAAATATGAAAAATTTCACTTTTTACGGATATCATTTTTGCTACAAAGATATTTGCCCAGTACATGAAAGAAGCAAAACCATGTCCATTACAGCTTGTTGTCTGTCGAGCCCAGTAAGCTGCTAGTTACTGGTCTCGAGGGTTAAGGAAATTGGGTTGTGGGTGTCTGGGTTTAGTGTATAGCAGGTGACTGTGCTCCAGGATTAGGCGAATCGGGTTGTGGGGCTCTGGGGTAATAGAGTCGAAGGTTACAGGGCTCGAGGGTTAAGGAAATCGGATTGTGCGGGGCTAGGGTTATAGACTCGCAGGTTACAGCGCTCGGGGGTTTAAAAAATTGCCTTTGGGGGGGCTGGGGGGATTGCGTAGCAGGTTACTGGGCTCAAGAATGAAGGAAATCGTATTGTGCGGGGCGGGGGTTATAGACTCGCAGGTTATAGGGCTCGAGGGTTTAGAAAATTGCGTTTTGGTTTTTTTTTGGGTTTTGTGGGTTTTGTGGGGCTGAGGTTATAGACTCGCAGATTACAGGGCTAGAGGGTTAAAAAAATTTGGTTTGGAGGTCTGGGGTTATTGCATAGCAGGTTACCGTGCTCAATGGTTAAGGGGATCGGGTTGTGCGGCACTGGGGTTATAGACACGCAGGTTACACGGCGCGGGGGTTAAGAAAATTGGGTTTTAGGGGGTCTGGCGTTATCGCATAGCAGGTAACCGGGCTCGAGGGTGAAGGGAATCGGGTTGTGCGGGGCTGGGGTTATAGACTCGCAGGTTACAGGGCTCAAGGGTTAAGAAAATTGGGTTGTGCGGGGCTGGGGTTATAGACTCGAAGGTTACAGGGCTCGGGGGTATTTGAAATCGGGTTGTGGAGGCCTGGGGTTATATCGACATACAACAAGCTGTAATAGACATAGTTTTTCTACCTTAATTTCCTGGGCAAATATTTTTGTAGCAAAAATGATATCCGTAAAAAGTGAAATTTGTCATATTTGAATTCGCCACATCTCGGCCGAAACAAATTGTGTCAAAAAGTTAGAGTTTTGGGAAGAAAAATTCTTTCGCGATGTTACGGGGCCTCAAATACATCAAAATAACGTGTTTTTGACCCTTTTAGGTTAGAATACCTCGAAAACTGAGGGTGCTGGAATTTTTTTGAGGTCGCATTCGGATTCAGTGCAGCAAAAGCCTTCGGGTGCACTAGGTGTGGTCTCTGGTTCCGAACCGTAGTCCAATTTTGTCGGCCTGTGTTATCCACGGTTTCCTATGAACAATGGATCTCCTTTTATCTATTGCTTGTGGTCTTCTTTCACGTGTATGAATCCCGGTGAAAAATAGGCCTAAGGTTATTTCGAGCTGCATGATGATATTTGAGCGCAACGCACTTAGGACATTTAAATATGTGGAAAATTAGTAACTGAAAATAGTGAGCCGTTTGGCGGAAACCAGCTTCTAATAACAACTCAAAACTTTGATCAAGAAAAGTTGTGTATGCGTATACCACCGCAGAGGCAACCAAACAATGTTTACTTGATACTTCATCTATGAATTTTTTTGCATCTTAGTTGGAGTCCCGAGAGGATTTTCGGTGCAATATAAAGTACGTTTATAACATTTTTTAACTTTTTCAATCATCTTATTTTTTAATCTTGAAACGTATTGCTTTCAGATAAAAACTTTTTCACAAAACTAAATCGACAAGCACTTACGGTCGCACCTATTACACCTTAATTCAAACTAGTTAAAAATAACTGATTCAAAGTCAAACTTTAACAGTTGATATGGAACGGATTCTATGACTGACAAGTCAGTCGAAAGTAATTTCTCGAATCAGGCATTTGGACTCACTAAAGAAATTTTTCACTTACACTGGAAAAAATTAATATTGTATCCACATACATACCTACTAAGTAACGATCCAAAAAAAAATATCCTGTGCTCGCGCATTCATGTTGAAATTACAAATATTCGAAAAAGTTTACAAAATATTTGATGTTTTCAAGAATTAAAAGCTAAAAATTGTTTTTACTGATTCTGCCAAGTGATAGAAAATCCATATTATACCCACATTATATATGCCTACTAAGTAGAGGTCTAATAATAAAATGTCTTGTGTTCACGCATTCATGCTGAAGTTACAAATATTCGAAAGATTCATGAAATATTTGATATTACTATGTTATTTTCAAGCTGTTCAGGAATGCCTGAAAGAAGGCTTACTAATTCGATCAAAGACTTGTCATTTCTCAGAACGCGATTCAAGAGCAGAGCAATAGTAGCCGTTTTTGGAAGTAAACATCAATTCAAGATTTGAGAAGTGATTTTTTTGTGAGGTTATCAATCTAAATATATTATTTTTTTAATAAGCAACAGACAGTTGGACTGGCCCGATAGATAGTAGCAACTTTCTCTCGCACTTGAAAAAAAATTACCTTTTGTTGAGCTGACATTATCTAAAATTATCAAATATTTCGTGAATCTCAAAATCATCTCACACTTCAACATGAATGCGGAAACCCAGAATATTCTGGGAATCTATCCGGATATAATTTAAAAACATTTAGATACAGAAATAACCATATTTGAATTTGCAATACTCAAGAATATCAAACGTTTTGTGAGTTTTTCGAATATTTGTAACTTTTAATTGAATGCGCGAACACAGGAAACTTCTTATTGGATCATTACTTAGAAGATAGATATGTGGGTGTAATATGAATTTCCTCTTACTTAGTCTGATCAGAAATAACCCTTTTTGAGCTTTTATTTCTTGAAAATATCAAATCTTCCTGAATTTCTGAATATTTGTAACTCAAACATGAATGCGCGAACACAGGATATTTTCTTATTGGATCATTACTTATCAGGTGTAAACGAGGGTGTTATATGAATTTCCTCACTAAGCCGGGTCAGAAATAACCATTTTTGAACTCACGATGCTTGGAAATATAGAATATTCCTGAATTTTCAAATATTTGTAACTTTAACACGAATGCGCAAAAACGATATTTTCTTATTGGACCATTACTTATCAGGTGTAAATGTGGGTATAATATGGATTTTTTCTCACATAGGCAGATCAGAAATAACCATTTTTAAGCTTTCAATGCTTGAACATATCAAATATTCGTAATTTTTCGATTATTTGTAACTTTAACATGAGTGCGCGGACACAGGAAGGAACATTTTGAGTTTTGAAATTTTCTCAGTTCCAAGAGTTCTGAATAATGTTCTGGTTTTTACAAGAATGCTTCTACCAAAAATTCCCTTGGTACTTTCAAATAGAATCCAAATTGAAAGAATATTTTGAGTTTTGAAATTGCGATATTCCCAAGAGTTCTGATTCGAGTTCTGGTTTTTACAGGACTGAGTCTATCAAAAAGTCTCTTGGTACTTAAAAATGGAATCAAAATTGAAAGAACTGAAGAACTTTTGAGATGAACAAAAGTTTTGAGTTATAAAATTTTGACTGTTTTTAAAGTTCTAATTAGAGTTCTGGTTTCTACAAGAAGATGCATACAAAAAAGGGTCGACAAACTGTCGCGTGGTCCCTTTACCTGAAGAATCAAGCTGCAAGTAATTTACCTGGGTGATTTACCGTGTAGTTTTCCCCATGATGGAAATCTATTGATAAATGGGATAGTAGGACAATGGAGTTTTAAAAGGAGGTTGATAGCATGCATAGCATTCCACCTTCCAAAAGGTGGAAAGTGAAGAAGCTATCAAACAGTCCTGCAATCTTTACCTGATCTCCTGTGTGCATGAAACACTTTGCACCCTGTCATTCTTTTCATTTATTGACCCACTTACATATTTTTTCACTGTCCTGGTCGGTGCCTAGGCTGACCGACCCTTTTTAGCGGAAAGGATTCTCTGTAAGTTGAAGCGAAAATTACAGTGTTTCAAACATACTTTATATATTCGTCGCATGTTTTAATTTTGCAATATTGAAGTGAAAAAAATTGAGTATCCTTGAATTTGATTTATTGCGAATTGCCGTTACACTTCTTCGTGGATCTCTTTTTGTAGAAACCAGAACATCCATCAGAACTTTTGAAACTTTCGAAATTCGGAAACTCAAAATTTTTATCCAATATCAAAGTACTTAGTCCCTCCAATTTAGATTGCATTGGAAAGTGGCGTAGGACTTCGTGGTAGAACTCTTTCGTGGAGGGACAGGAATCTGCTCAGAACTCTTTGAATTCTCAGTGTGGAGATAGCTGTTTTTTTTTTTGGTTATTTTTCACAAAATTGTTCAGAACTATTTTTGAAAATCATCAGGAGCTCTAGCACTAACCTCACTGTATCCAGAACTTGGAATAAGAACAATTTCGGAAAAGTGGGAGGGATCGTGAAGCTAGCCTCCGTTTTCTGACAGAAGGTTTTTGGCCTCTTAAACCTCAGAATTATTGTTAGAACATATCAAAAGCTCTGGAACGTCTAACGAAGATCACTTTTTTGAAATGCTCAAAAGTGAGAATCAATTATTCATTGGAATCTGAATTTTTCAGAATAAGTTCATGATTTTTCATACTTTGACTTTGTGATTTGCGAAAAATATTCATTATTTATTTATCCGGGAAACATGCAAAAATGTAAAACGAATTTCATTTACAGGAAAAGGTATCTCCGAAATGAAATTTTTTCCTATG
>WSXT02211374.1:0-12877 GCA_011762715.2 Neuroterus valhalla | reverse complement strand
CATAAAAAAAAAATTTTGAATGTAACACCTCTAAATTGTTAGCAATGAATTCAGTAAAACTTATCAGAATTTGATTTAAATTTATCTGCTATAAAGAATATTTTTCTGATTTTGAGAAAGAATTTTGCGATTCAGATTATAAGGTCTCCAATTCAGATCAATTCAATCGACCTGTTTAGCTATAAGGCAGAACAAGGACTTGCATGTTGGTGGCGGTAGTAGAGTGTGCTAGTTGCCAGGTGTTGATAAAGTTTTGAGGAGTTCGTGCTGAAGGTGTGAGGGATATGTGGTACAAATGAGGGCTGTAAAGATAGGAGGGTCAAACGCCACGGTTATGACTAAGGAAGGGGATATTTCAAGAGACTGGATGGTGGATAGAGGGTGAGTTGTCGCGAATGGTATGATAACAGGGGACGAACACGGATAGTACACGTATATGAGCAAGGTGGAGGCATCAGTGGTAGACTATCTGATCATAAATATGCAAGGGTGTAAGGGCACGGAGAGATTCGCAGTAGAAGGAAGTATAGAATTAGCCGTTAGAATAGAATAGAATCATCATCAGCCATCATCTTGCGGATAAGGGGGGCAGGTAAGGAGAAGATGTTTCGACGGGGGAGAGAGAGATATGGACGACGGAGGCTATAGAGAAATACCAGGAGCAGTTAAGAGAAGTAGGTTTCAAATGGGAGTTGGTGAGAGGGATATAAGGGAATCTAAAAATTGATGTAAGAAGGTGTGTACGAGAAAATATTTAGAAAGAAAAAAAAGGAATGGTGAAACCGTGGTGAGATACGAAATGCAAAAGGATGAAAAGAAGGGTTAAAAAGAAGCACAAAAAATGGAATAAGGGAACTGCGAAAAAGGATGAGTGCGTAGAAATGAGGAAGGAGTTTAGGTTGATGTGTAGAAGGAAAGAGCAAGGGAGAGAGAAAGATCTGGAGGAAGAGTTGAAAAATGGTAAGACCAAGGTGGGCGTGTGAAGGATTATTGATAGGTTTAAAGAGCGTAGGGAGGGAATAAGTGAAGAAATAAGAAGTGAGAAGTGGAGAGAGTTTTTCAAATAGTAATTTCAAGGCGCAGACCAACGAAAACGAGATGAGAAAAATAGAAGAACGAGGGATGAAGGGGGGATGGAGTTAAATGACGGGAGATAGGGATTTAAATAAGGAAGCTAAGGAGGTCGGAAGTAGCAGGCTTGGATGGGGTGCAGATCAAAACATGAATATCTAGTACAACAGCAATTAGAGGAAGACTGAAAGAGGTGCCGGAGACGCAGGCGGGATTCAGTGCGGGTTGGAGCACCGTCAACAATATTTATCCTTTGTAGCGTGTGGTGGACAGGGAAATGGCAAAAAAGGGATCATAAGTTTACGCGATCTTCGTAGATCTCAAAGGAGCGTTCTCATTAATTGATAGGGAAAGGTTGTGAGAGGCAATGCAGGAGAGGGGAGTAGAGAAAGGTCCTATCGAGATTGTGAGGAAGGTGTATTAAGAGACGAAGCCCAAATCTTTTCGCGATCTTAATCGCTGACATGAAGGGGAAGCTAGAGGAAGGAGTGATAGGGTGGGTGAGGGTAGGAAAGGTTAGAATGTGGTCACTTTCGTATGCAGATGTCATAGTGTTGTTGGCAAAAAGCGAGGAAGCCTTAAAGGAGATGGTAAAGAGTTTGAGAAGATACCTAGATAGGAGTCGGTTAGAGTTTAATGCAAAAAAGTCAAAGGTCGTAGTGTTCAGGAGATGTGGTGGAAGGGATAAGGGAGGAGATTGGAAGTGGAAGGGGCTGGCTGTGCAGGAGGCGATAGAGTTTATGTACCTGGGTTTCCTATTCAGGAGGAATGGAGAAGTGAATCGTCAGATAAAAGAGAGAGTTAGTAGGGCAAATATTGTGATGAGGCTGGTGTGCGCAATGGGAAAGAGGTTGTTTCCAGATGACTTTGAAAGGAGGATGAAGTTGTTTGACTCGCTTGGGATGAGTGTGCTACTGTATGGAGTAGAGGTGTTACATCATTCGGAGGGAGACAGGGAGAATGAGTTTAGGGATCCTGACAGGTAGCTGAGCGTGTAAATATGAGGAACAGTTCTTGGAAGAGAGGGGAAATAAGTTAGTGAGGGAGTGTTGGTGGGCGAAGGAGTACAGGAGAGGAGATGGAGAATGAGAGAGAAACATATTTTCGGAAAAATGGTCTGCATGAGGATGAAGTGAGGAGAAGTAACGAGAAAGGAAGGAAGGTGTATGAGATCGTTAAGAGGAACGGCATGGAGAAAAAGAAGGCAGAATGAGAAGAGAGGATAAGAGGGTCAAGGTGTGAAGAGCAATATGGGTGGTGTAACAAACTCAATTCTTCAAGGCCAATAGGCTGAAAAATAAACGTTTATCTATCTATCTATCATATAAGGCAGAAAAATTCAGGGTGTGGAAATTCTTATCACATCATCGACTCTAAACAAATTAAACGGCATAGAATAATGTGTAGATGCTTACTCAGAATTGACAAGAGGTTCCATTTCAACTAATTTACATCGTTCTTCAGAATCAGACGTACTGGATGTAAAACTCTCTGCTTCATGTGAGTTTGCGATACTTGAATTCCTCCTTCCTATTTCAGCAATATCTTTTATGAGCATCATCTTTCGATCAGTTCCATCACATGTAATTGACTGGGTTCTCTTATTAAGATTCCGAAATGCATGTTGAGTTTCGTAATGATTTGACGTCAAAACGTGTTTTCTTGATGGATTATCATTTCCACCACGTATCCTATTCTGTAAGAGGCCTTTAATGAGCGAATCGTGAGAAGCTCTCCTGAACATCATTGAAGAGAGTGGATATTCTGTCTGCTTATTTTCTTCAGACAATCCCGTAATATTATGAAAAACTCCTGTTGAAGCATTTCCGTTTGTTTGAGGGAAGTGCCGCTTAGGACTGATGTGTTCTAAGTCCTTTATACTACCACTGTGCAGTCTTGGTTGGAAATTTCCATTTTTAGAGAGAGCAAGCTTTACATTAAGTTCCGTATTCTTGATGAGCTCAACTCGCTTGTTTGTTAAGACGTTATGGAATTTCCGAGAAGGGGATGGCATGATTTGAGAAGTATTGTGATTCCTTCGCATGTCAACAAACATTTTCTCCGCTTCCATAATTAGTTGTTGGTATTTTCGATCTGCTTCCTTATCAGCTTCAATCAGGGCGATTTCAGAAGCAAAAGTTGTCATGTAGCTCTTTTCTGGCATATGTCGGCTTACGAGGTTGCGGTACATGTAGCTCACCTGTATTGGACAATAAAAAAGAAAGGATAAGGGCTTATCATTTTGATACAATATAGATTTTCATTCAAATTCCTTACCGAATTAGATCGTCGTTTCGCACTTCCTGCAGACCTTTTCTCGTGAAGAAACTGTTCTGGCAAGACTAAGCTTGTATTATCGATCGGCCGTTTTATTGGGGAGAGATCCTCATCAAATGCATGCTTCTTTCTTCTGAGACAAATCGGAGTTCCTCCTACACTTCGACTCCTTTGATTGAAACCCAAGTTTTCTAACAGCATCTTTTCAACTAAAACCCTCTTTAGATTCGCAGTTTCATCATTGCATTTGCTCCGTTTTGGTGTCCTCTTCCTTCTCTTCTCATTGGCTGGCTTCTGATTGGGAAGGTTGTCCATATTCTCCATTCGCACGGTCGGTCGTTTTGCACAACTCTCCTTGATGAGCAACCTGTGTGTGAATTGCAACTTTGTTAGAAAGCGAACATCAATAAAGTCGCCTTTGAATTTTCATTTTCATACCATAACAGTGAATTATTTCAATCTGCTGTTTCAATTACTACTCCTCTCGATTCCCTAACATTTGGGACTCAATTTGGAATATATATGTAACAAAGATAGAAACTGTTGATCTAAGTAAACAGGTGTGAAAATATATATAGGAAAGGAGATGAAAGCATTCAAAGTCATGCAGGTGTATATAGAGGTTCAGTGTTAATGTTATGTTCTTATAAAATGTGTTGTGGCCTTATCGAATTGTGTTGTGTAACTATTTCTTATTTTGTAAATTCATACCGATTGGCTTGCCCATCCCTGATTCACCTTTTTAGAAATAATAATCTACGATCACGTCGATGGAGGCTATTTTTCAATGTAAAACATGTACAGGGCCCATTGTTTTCATATAGTTCCGAAGAATCCAGTTTCTTTTGTTCTATGGATGAATTAGCTTTGTCGGTTGGGTCTATATCGTTCTCAGCAGGATCATTCTCATCTCCTCCATCCCGACCAGTGTCGACATCTGATAGAGAATCATTAAGGTCATCACAGTCCGTTGGGTCATCATCAGATAATATATCAGTCTCCTTCTCGTATACGTAGCTTTCGTCAAATTTCCCCATTATCTCGTTTAAAGTATCATCCTCGTCAGATGAACAAATGCTCCCTATTCTCATAGGTATCGATGAGTTACTGCTACTACAACTGCTACTGACTCTTCTCTCGATTTCAGTACGCTTCGGTTTCGCTACACAGACCATCATGTCCCGTATATTTATTCCTGGTGTTATGCTCCAATTTCGTCTAATTCTGTGCAAGAAAATGTCTGTTCATATTTTCATTTATCATAAAGAATATTGTATCCAAACTCGAATCTCAAAATTCTATCCTTTAATATTTCTCAAAAATCATTAGGATTTGATGTTTTCCTGCCACAACCTCTCAAGATACAAGTAAGGCTAATATTTCGTAAAGGTGTTTAATTCTTATATTCTCTGAATATTGCTATTTCTACATCTTATCCCTCCACAACGTATCTGTGATCCCTTCTCGTTACCTTTTTCTCTCCTATCAACGTTCGACCTTCTACTCTACCTTCATGTATGTTAGGGGGAAAGGTGCCCTTAGTTGTTCAGTGTGAACAAGGAATAATTAAGATTTCTTCTCAACAAAAAAATGTTTTGACGGGTCGTAATGGAAGGTCATTTTACCACCTATTCCCGTGTGATAATGAGATAAACGAAAGAGTTTACTCATTTTCCGCGTAGGTACCTACAATCTGACTAGACAAGACTTTTTTTGTAAAAAGCTTTCTTACTCTTTCATTGTGAATGATATTCAAGAAATAATCACGTGTGTTCTTTGTCGGTACACGTGTCGTTGCACTGGTACACATGCACTCAAAGGTGACCATTCCTCACTGCTCAATAATAAACTTTATTGCTTTCCAGTTTCAACTACGATGCTAATTAGAGTTCATTTCAAAACTTTGGGTTTTTGGGGTTGACTTGAAAATAAGTGTCTTAACGACTTCAAAGTGTTATAACTTCTTGAAGGGCACCTTATCCCTACTCAAATGTACATTTAAAAAACTGAGAGTTTTTTAGTAGAAGAAGAGGCGTGAGTAATGTGGGCACTAAACGGGAACATTATGGTGATAAAAAATATTTGATTTCTTATTGAGTCAAACGTAAGGATTGAATTTCGTGATTAGAAAATGAATCCAACACCTCCAGGAGAATTTAAAATAATAAATAATGTGCTATGTATGTAATATGTACTGTTTCAAAGATCAAAGGATAAATATTAGATGCATTTGATGGCTGAGACAGAAAAGATTTCTCGCAGCAGGTCTGAAAACTATAATGGAGACTAGTAGGTAAAGTATGGAAAAAAAGATCTGAGTAGAAAAATTAGAAAAGGAAAAGAGAGGTAACAATTACGGGCTGCGTCCGGCGCTAAGACTTTCTTTTCTGTATTCCCTCCTCGTTTCACTATCTCTAAAAATATTGCCATTGAGATCACTGACGCTGCCTGATGATTGCTTTAACTTTAATCTGGAGCTACTACTTGTCTCGTCTGGTGTAAGTCTTGACTTGAATCCCGAGGTGCAGACAGAACTGAAGGAATTGGCCAAAAGCCATGGATTTGTTCGAATACGAGAACGTTGCCGTGGAGATTGAAGTTGACCCGCAACCAAAGGTGGTGGTATAGAGGATGAAATCGATATACCATTAATGGTCGAATTTATCAAGAAGGACTCTGCTTTTCGATTTAAGACTTCCTGATGACGTCGTTGCTGCGGCTGCTGTTGTTGATGACTATGATTCTGACGTGGATGTGGGTAATGAAGTTTGGACGCTTCAGTGTACTAGACAAATTAGAAAAATCGTTTCAAATTCTTTCATTGCATATAGTATTATAACATTATTAATTGGAGAAGGGTTCCATGTACTAAACACCTTCGAGTTACTGAAAAAGCTGAAAGTAAATTGAAATTCTCCGAACCTTTATCGACGCATTTGTCATAAAGTCTCTCGCCGGTTTTTTTACTGTTGTCGATTTTCTGAGGAAAGTTTCACCTTCATCATCAACCCGTCCGACTCCTCGTACAAGCGACGAGCGAAGTGTATCACTAATTTTCTTGGCCCTGGATGCACTTCTGTTGTTTTTAAAGTAGTGCTTTCCCGTCCTACTGTTAATGTTATATTCAGGCGGAAAGCTCGTCCCAGTCGATGTGCCGTCGGTAGAGTATCCGGTACTGTAGGCACTTTCTGGTGACGAGAGATTCACGCTTCCAACGCCAGCGGAGAAGCAAGGGGAACAAGTCATTCCACTGGTGTAGTTCGTCGTCTGCAGATGGATGCTGTCCAAGTTCTTCGCCACTGAAGGTGAACCCAGGAGGTGAACCTTAGAAATTAAAAAGAGGTTAACATGGGTTGGCGTTTTGTCTAGCACAGTTACAGAACTGCGATTAATAAATATAAAATAAAACATTGGTTTTACAACCACCGCAAGGTCAACCTGGGAGCAACCGTCATTCAGGAAAATGGCACAAGCATGGTTTGCGTTCTCAATGCTATATTACACTCAGATACAATCCTATCACAACTATTCCATATTTTAGGTATTATTTGGAAGGTAGGGTATAAAGAACTATGATAGTACTGACAGAAAAGAAGAAACAGACAATTAAGGCATCAGTAATTGCCTTATAATAATAATAATGTCTTGCGATGGATTTCATGACCTGCTTAAGGTTCCCTAGGCCTATGGGTATGTCACTGCCTGTCAACTAACTAACCTGTTAACCTGTTACTAACCTGTTACTGCTCTGCACGATTCCTCTGTGATCACATATAGCGAGTTTGGAATTTATTAGAATGTTACTTTTTATCTAGACAGTATCACAGTCATAAGCACTGAGGGTGTTGTGCTATTGATTAGGGAAAAATCAATTAATACAATTTATTATACCATCAAGCCAAATCTCTTTTGGGGTTAGCGCAACTCATCCTGCTCCAGCCCCGTTGCACCACTGGAGAACAAGGAATTAACAGGTAAAGATTTGGAAGTGTAATTGACATGGAAAATTTTAAGCAAGGGAAGTGTATGAGAAGGAGGCAGGGATAGGTGTTAGATCAGTCTTCTTAGAATTCATTGCGTGTTTTTTGCAAACAGAAACAAACTGTTTCTGCTTTCAAACGACACACTCGTCCTGTGCAACATCGCTCCGACACGGGTCGCTTCCTGATCTCTCTAGCAAACACCCCGTGCAGAGAATTTCGCGAAGCCATTAAAATAATCCACTAAGCGATATCCTCACACGGGCCAATTAGTATCAAAAATCGTTCGTTTCAGGCTTCACACTTTTTCTTATATACAAGCGTTCTCCAAACATCCCTATACTGGCATACACCTCATGCTTCTTCATCCATTCTCTCAACGTGACCGAACCATCTCAGCAAATTTTTTTCACTCTTGTCAAACAGCGTTTCTTCTACATCACATTCTTTGAGAACCCACTCATTACTCACTTTGTCCATTAGCGTTTTACCGCAGATATTACGCAGAAATTGCATTCCGATCGCGTTGAGTTTACTCTTGTCCTTTTCTTGATAAGTCCAGGTCTCACTACCGTACAGGACAGTTGGTGCTAGCACATAATTATACATCGCAATTTTAGCTTTATTCGTTACATTTTCATTTTTAGTAATACCCCGTACACTGCCAATAATCTTTCTACCCTCATTTATACGTCTGGAAATCTCTGCATCTATCTTCCCATCAGAAGTGAATAAACTCAGCCTTTTGTCCATTCAGAAGCCACCCATTTACTCCATATTCTTTTAGGACCTTCCAAAGTTTTGCTCTATTTACCTTGTCGAAAGTTTTTCCAGATCCACAAATGCACAGAAAACTTTTTTGTTTACTCTTAGGCTTTTTTCTGTGATCTGGCTCAAGCTGAATATCTGATGAGTACATGATCTCCCTGGTATAAATCCACATTGAACTTCCCAGATCCTTTGCTATTTACAGCACACATATTCATAAATTCATACAACCACACAAACAAGTTTCCGCCACCGAACTTAAACATTTCAGGGGTAATACCACCCACACCAGCAGCCTAACCATTCTTTAGTTTTTTAATTACGGGAATAATGTCGTCGATACCGATTCTGCTTCCGCCACCTAAACCGGAATCGTCTAACGTATCCGTGTCAGTGTCACTGTTGTTATGCTCCATGGGTTCACCTTCATACAGCTTCTTGAAAAAATCTCGCATACAGTCTTCCACTTTGTCCGAATCTCATACCGTTTCGCCGTCAGCATTCTTAATTCTGACTACCTCAGTGCCAGTATTTCCTTTTCTACTCTTCTTAACCCATTTCCAGAATAGTTTCTTATTTCCTTCTTCCGCATTGATTTTATCCTTGCTCTCTTTTACTAGTATATTTGCTTTCCTCTTTTTATCCTTTTAATCATTTATGATCCTAGTCCTTTCCCTATCGCTAAGACTTCTAATATTCAACATTCTCGAGTAAGCTTCTTTTTTCTCGTTGGCGGCAACGCGTATTTCATCATTCCACCACGCATCGCCGGACTTTCTTGCTACAGTCGCAGTACCACACACTTCCGAAGCACTCCAGAAGATCCCATTCCGCAGTATTATCCATGCACTCTCTACATTTTTATTGTCTAATTCTGTCTTCCAATCATCTTTGTGATGCCCTAAATATTTATCCAGCTTTTCACGATATACTACGATATACACTATATCCTTGACCTAGGTTAATATTTGAAACTGTAAGATAGTGATCCGATCCGCATTCAGAACCTCTAATGACTCTTGTAGCTTTTACAAGCCCTTTCAGTCTTTCGTCCGCTCCAACAAAGTCGATCATACTATGGCTTTCGCCTCTGCACCAAGTATACATGTGTATCATTTTGTTCATAAACCGAGTGTTTGTAATGGACAAACTTTTTTCCAAGCAAAAGCTGATTAATTTATCTCCATTACCTTCCTTTCATGGATCTCTGAAATGATCAAGTACTCTGTCAGTACCTTCGCGTTGCACACCAACCCAACCGTTCATGTCTCCAAGTAATATTATTCTTTCGCCTGAATCACATGTTTCTATTATGTCATTCAACGAGTCCCATAAGATGTCTTTCGCGTCTTTACTGTCACCATCAGCAGGAGCGTAGCATGTCACAATGAACAGTCTTCTGATCACCACTTTTATTCCAACCCATTACAATCTAAGAGATACACACTCGTACATTTTGACATGCGCTTTTGCTCTCTCATTCATCATTACACCAATTCCTTGACTATCATGTGATTCCTTGTCTACTCCTGACCAGGGTTTGAGTCCATTCTCCACCTTATTATTCTTACATCCCTTTTTCTTTGTTTCCGGCACGCAAAAAACATCAAGCTTCCTTATGCGCATAGTATCCCGCAATTCCTTTTGCTTCAGATCATTCACACCTCTGGCATTTCACACACCCAGTCAACATTCATCACCTGAAACTTTTTCGGGGCCACGCGGTCTGTTAAAGAGAGTGGCAGTCCTGTCATCCGAGGCTACATTATAGTTTGCATTATTCATTATGTAAATTATCCACCCAAGCACTAACTTCAAGCGAGAAAATGTTCCGTAAATAAAAGCATATCCGAACAAAGAGCTAATTCGTTATATAGTGGCGTATCAATCCATAATGTCAGTCACCACCAAACATCAGTCATGTGAAGGCGGTACAAAAGAAAAGTATAAAAGGAAGGTACAAAAGGGAGGTACAAAAGGTAGATAGAAAAAGAAGGTACAAAAGGAAAGAGGTAGAAACAAATGAAGCCAGAACAAAACGAGTTATTATTGGTTCAGATTAATACTGAGGAGGGCACCAATCTCCTGCAGTTTGATCATTTAGGAATAATAAACCAGGCTCGGTCCTGCGAATTGCCGAAAAAATAACTCTTATTTGTAAGCTCGTATTTAGGAGAGCGATATGGACATGTATTTACCATCAAGTCCTCGCCTCGACTGCGCAAAGGGTCACTTGAAAATTTTGTTTGAATCTTGACCAAAACAATCCAGCTTCTTTCAAACACTTGAATTCAAGAACAAAACTTCTGATTCCAACCACAAAGGATGAATCTACTTTCTACATACCGAGATGATTCTCCAAGTAAAGCTTTGGGGAAATTGAAAGGACAAAATCAAGGCACTCATCCTTGTATAATCATGCAGATTCAGCGATTAGAGACTCTCTTATATTGAGAATCGTCACCTCTTACAACAAATAATGAAAACACACATTTCAACAAAACTGTCCACATACGAACAAGATGAATCCTGCCCGAAACAACTCAGACCCATTGAAGAAAAGCATGAATTAACAAGGAAACCTCCAAATGCAACTTCATCTACTAAATAAAATTCAAGGACAACTTAAAACGGCAAATATAAGGCACACATCCTCGTGTAATAATGTGGATTTGCCGACCAGAGACTCTTCTATATAGGGATTTGCAGCTTTTTCAAAAAAATATTGGATACACATTTGACAAAATTTGGAAAAATCAACGCGTATAAAGAGAATGGTATAATCATGCGTTTACTTTCAAGTCTTCGAGGCGACTAAACTCTTGAAGAAAGGGACAGTGTTATTGGACACCGCTCGCCATTTTATGAGCCAAAAACTTTTTGAAATCCTATGTATATTTCGACAAAGGAACTAGTTGAGTTTAGTTCGAAATGACTCAGATCCATCAAAGAAAAGCATGAATTTACAAGGGAAACTTTTAAGTGTAAGTGCGAAAAATGCGAATTTCCAACAGAAACGATTCATCTTCTTAATAAAATTCAAGGGCAATTTAAATGGGCAGATATGAAGTACTCATACTCTTGTGATGATGTAGATTTGCCGACTAGAGATTCTTCTATATTGGGATTTGCAGCTTTTTCAAAAAAATATTGGATACACATTTGGAAAAATTCGGAAAAATCAACGCGTATAAAGAGACTGGCATAATCGTGCGTTTCCTTTCAAGTCTTCGAGGCGACTGAA
This sequence comes from Neuroterus valhalla, assembly GCA_011762715.2. Taxonomy (NCBI): domain Eukaryota; kingdom Metazoa; phylum Arthropoda; class Insecta; order Hymenoptera; family Cynipidae; genus Neuroterus; species Neuroterus valhalla. The sequence goes on along the minus strand of WSXT02211374.1, from coordinate 1,537 downwards.
CTCTTGAAGAAAGGGCCATTTGGACATTGTTATTTGCAGGGCCGAATTAACCATAAGGCAGAGTAGGCAACTGCCTAGGGGACCCGCATCAAATAAAGGCCCGTGCACGCAGTAAGAAAAAGAAGTTTTCATGGAACGAAAATTTTATTTGAAAATTAGTCAGAAATTTCTCAACAACAATAGTATTGTTTTTTTCCGACGCATGTCGATTGATTAAATACTTCATACATACAGAACCATCTAGTATCGAGTATTAGAACTAATAATAGCTGCATTTGATGATATAGGTAGGTAAACGTTAATTCGGAACGCAGCCAGTAGGTGGTCAGCTGATAACTCGACTTTATTCATGTTGGGGGAATCCCTGATTCGTTGAATGCATTCCGTACCGTAGTTGTAAGGTATGATGAAAAAAGTTTTTTGTAATTGTGATTCGTAAGTTTTACGACCGTGAATTAGTCAGTATTATTTTAGTCTAAAAAGTTAGTGCCCTGTGTTTAAATACTTACAAAGTTGGATAACTTATGAGAGCTAAAGTTTTTTATAAAGACTACCTTGAGAAAATCGGTGAGATGAAGCACGAGTATATTTCAAAAACTGAAGTTATCAGGTAAGTTAGATAATAATTGATTGTGAGATTCTATTTAATTGTTCTTATTTAATTTAACCTATCTCGTATCGCGTTACTGAAAAGAACCATAGTTCTGCTGAAGGGCTTATATAATGATTTTTTTCCTATTTTCTTTAGAATCACGTGATTTGCAAAAATTTGTTAAAATTGGAAAATTTGATTCCCGGAGCCGAAAGTGCATATATCAACATAGGCCCTTTGGACGCCTGCTGAAAATTAAACTGGGGCCAAATAGGCCTATAAACAAATTATCAACTTATAAATAATAACTTGGAAATAACTCCTTGCTACTAATACAGATCATAGAATTGAAAACAACTGTTATTATTATAAGCGAATAAATTATTAAAAAATCGCTAAATTAATTAACAAATTTTATTGCACAACTCGAAGGCGTTTGTGCTGTACTGTCGCTTAACCAAATTAGATTTGCACGTTTGAGGTAAAGAAACGTGCAATCGACTTGTTTTTGGTTTTCATGAGTCAAAGTTGAGCCGTTTAATTGATATTAATGGTTGAATTAACCAAATTCGATTAATTATTATTACTTATCTTTTTCTGATAATTTTGATTAGGGCTAATTTTTGAAGAAAAAAAATTACATTCAGGTATTTTTCAATTTATGTTTTTCATACAAAAACCCACACGGTCACCGCCACACTCTTCATTCAGTTAATTGGGAAATTTATTCCCGTGCCGGGCTGCGTGCGGGCCCGTGGAGGGCTTTTTGGAATTTTTGTAAAGGCCTCCACGGGCCCACACGCAACCCAGCACGGAAATTTTTTCCACTTATAATAATGTATTCCTATATTCTTTGTAAACACTAAAAATAAGTCCGCCACGGTATAGCTTATAATAATAATATATTTATTATTACTATTTTCCGCAATCTTCCAATACTGAAAG
>WSXT02211373.1:0-33132 GCA_011762715.2 Neuroterus valhalla | reverse complement strand
ATGTGGACAGAAATGGACCAGCAGGGGGGGGGGGGTACAAAATCACGCCGAAACCCGGACGTCTCTTATTGATGACCCCTTAGAGCGTGTCTACCTTCAACGAACGAAATTTGACGAGCGCAAAACAAATATTTCTTTTGAGCCCAAGGAAAGCTGGTAAGGGCGGCTAGGTTCACTGACATTCAGTGAACGTAGGAAAAATACTTGAAATCCATGGAAAAATGTTGTCCTGAAATGGTGGGGGAGGGATGCTCGTATCTGACTTCGCCCTGGGGGTTTCAAACTCCGATTGGTGGTCAGTGACGAATGAGGGTAGGGGTGGAAAAAGTGTACTAAATAGCGTAACATACTTTTTGTACGGCTCTTATCTACAATTTTATATATGGGGTTGTATGTGGTAATTTAAAAGAAATTTGATGATATTTCGAGCGATTGAATTATTACACTCAGTAGTCTTTTATGATACTTGAAGGGTTGGCATGAAATTTCCCTGCAAATTGCATGATATCTTATTGCGTTTCAAATCACCAAATTCCTAGTAAGTCTTCGATGGTGTTTTCGGGACACATCATTTGTAGTTTTTAGATTCGATGGCAATCGATCCATCCTATCCACCGCAAATAAAGTTGAGTACTGTAATTGACTAGTGACATCGAGATCGTCTCCAGCGCCAAGTGCACTTAAGAAGTTTAGAGTGGGAAAAGCGGGTCTTGTTCAGTCTTGCTAGAATCTTTTGATTGTGTTGAGCGAAAATGGCTGACGCACCATGGCGTTGGTGGCGACCCACATCGCGGTGTATCCCTCCCCTTGCGTTCCACCTCCCTCTGAACCCCATGTCTCTTGGTCACCCTTACTGTAGTTCCCAGTCTTTTTATCCAGTCAACCGAAAAGATCTGTGGGATCCTTCCATGCCCTCCAGTGTCGTGCACCTATCTAATACTTTTTCCTCTCCTTATCTCTTTCTCAAATATTCATGGAAATTCAGATCAACGGCGACAAAACGTATGTATACACATATTTCCCTGACTTATTTCATATCTGCATGTTTTCCGATCGCTGACCAAGTCGAGATCGATATTAACTCGTTCGTTTGTGGTTACTAGTGTGGTGTATGAGGTGCATGTGTGTGGGAGAGAGAGAATAGGTGAATACGATTGGTGCGTGCGCGGGAGGATTCTTGATTTTCCACGAGGCCACAAACAGCCACGAGGCAACAGGTCGGTAACGTAATTCTCTGTAGGGGTTTGAATCTGAGGGACGCTTTACGGCTCTACTTTATTTTGTTAAGAATTATTAATAGTCACAGGAAATCATTAATGTGAACTTTGCTGTACTGAATTTTGGAGAATGAAAAGTTTCATAGCACCTTCATTTATTCTCATATTTTATTTTTGTTGCAACGTACAGCAACACCGAATCCGGCGGGCTACCATTTAAGCGTAACCTAAAAACTGTTTCTCACATGTTTTTCGAAACCAACATAGATCCTCACGGAACGCGATATTCAGTTTGAAATTAGGGAAAATAACTAGGAAGCACTAAGAAACGTTTGCCTGTTCCTAAATTTTTTAAATTATAAACAAAAAGGTCTAAAATTTTTCTTTGCTTTTTTATCATTGTACAACTTCATGACCACTGGACCAGAAAATGTTTCTTATCGTTATTCATTCAATTTTCTGAATTTTCAAGGTGATAATGCGTTCAATGTGATCGCAAGTTGCGAAAGAAATTTTTAAAGTTACCCTCACATGGGCTTAACAGTGAATCTCGTTAGGAATTACTCTCGGAATTACCACAACATCACACTGCAATATTAGAAGATAACGAATGTTCTTCTTCATTAATAATGTGATTTGCGATTGGTGTTAAAGTAATTTCAGTAACTGTGATTACGCTGAATAAAAAGGAGGTCCAGCTAGAAAAAGGCAACCAAACGTGTTCGAACTTGTTTCCAAGCTCCAACCAATCTGCAGTGATCCCAACTTTGGCATGTAGACGCTTGAGAGGAACACGACGCTATAACCCGTTACCATGGCAATAATGAGTCGCGCCGTGTTCCTCTCACATACATTTAGCGCAAGCGCAATACCTCTGCATGCCAAAGTTGGGGTTTCTGAATCACTTTTGAGAAATACGACCGTCAACCATCTAGCGGCCGGCTCGGTGATCAAGTTGGCCGATGCCTCTTTCCAGGCGGTATCCTGAAAAATAAAATGTAATTAAAATCAAATATACTTCCAGAAAAACAAAGAGCGCAATAGGATGTTTCATTAAATTTTTAATTTATTCATGCCAATTGACGCGGATATAAATTAATGAATCACCAGGATTATTCGTGTCAGGAAATTAGAGATCTTCACGATAAACATAAACATCCCTCAATAAATCTCGTGTTATTCAAGAATCACTAGCATTCTTACATGCTCGCGACGACGTGGGTGATGGGGGTGGGGGTGGGGGGCGTGAGAGGTGAGTAGAGAGAGGCTCGAGAGGCGAGAAGCGTGTTCCTGACTCTCCCCTCGGAGGGAGAAGTAGAAGTCTAGAAAAGGACGAAAGGGGGAGCGAGATGACGAGGGAGAGTAGAGTTGGAACGAGTTGCACAAGAGATTGTTACGAGCGTGAGAACAAAGAGGAGAAAATAAGTGGCGTTTTTCGAGGGTGATCGAGGGTAGGCACGGATGAAGAGAGATGACCTTATTTAGGTGACAAGGGAGGGAAAAGGACCGATAATGCGCGCGCTCTCACGAAAGAGACGGGAGGAATAGTCGCGCAGTGGTGTAGAGATTCTTAACCCTACCCTACCCTACCCTACCCGTCATAACTCTAGACTAGAGTCAAGTTTCTTAATTGACTTAAACTTGGTGATACTCAAATTCAGTTTATGATCAATTTCATTTATCGGAATTTGTACAAATGAAAGTTGAGTCCACACTATAATTTAATTCAAGGCAATGAAGAAATTCAATCATTAATGTGCATCGTTGAGATATTATTTATATTGAAATTCCAACTTCCTTTTCCAAATTTTAAGATTTTCTTTTTTTGTATGCCCTTGCATGCGTATTGGAAGTTTAATTTTTGCAAATGCTACCCTTTAGCGAAAAAATGCTGCTATAAATTGTATTTTATTCAAGGAAAATTGTTCAGAGCTTCTGCTAGCTCTTTTTAGATCTGAAATTGAACTTTTTCAGTTTTCGATTATATATATATATATATATATATATATACATACATACATACATACATATACATATATATAATTCGGAAAGCAATTGTTGTTCGTTGTTGGCTTTAGGGTCAGGAATAATTGAATACAAACTGAATTGTTTCAAACGTTTCGGCACACAATGTCAAAATCTGTAATGAAGTACATAAATTATTATAAGGAAGCAAATTCACAATGCAAAATGATATTTTTGTTGATATGACAGTTTAACAGTTTCACGTAGAATAGAATGGTATATAATCTAACAATCAATTTTTTATTTATTTATCCAAGTTTGATGTGTAAAATATTTAAAAACTTCGATTATTATTGTTTTTTATTAATGGAATTAAATTTCAAATATGAAAGACTTTTTATTATTGTTTGGATTTCTTTTATTTATAGTAAAAATTCAAATAGAGAAGGACAAGGGGATCATATAAACAATTCTTATTTATTCAAACGGTATAGAGTATATACTTTAGATTACTCGACCGCATAGACCTCAGCACGCAAGTCGAAGATCTTGACCAGCAAACTACACTGAAAAAAAAGTTTTTTTTCCACCAAGAATACAAAATATTTTTATGCGAGTTTTTTAATATCCCGTATAATTTTCTGGATATTAAAAACCTGATATTTTTCTCCTGAGAATACCGAAGTTTTTTCCGTAGCTAAAGCCTAATGTGTCGTTACCATAGCAACTGCAACGGTGACGCCAGAAATTGGCTGATTTCCCTCCAATTGAAACATTAAAATTAGCAAAAATTTGCACGTTTTTAATGGGTTATTCAATGTACAAATTTATTGTAATAAAATAAAATTATATGAATCAAGCCGTTAAAAGTAACTGAAAGTTGAATTTTCTAATAATTTGATTATCAATTCAATTTTTTATATATTAGTCATAATAAAAAAGGCCGGTAATAATATAAAAAAATCATCACTTTAATCTTTATGAACCAAGTGAGGTTGTCAGCCATATTTTTATTTTGGTATTTTGCTGTGAAGGAACCCGAGTTTTAAAAAATCAGCTTACTCATTAGGGAGGGCAAAAAACTTTGGTTTTTTTATAACTAAAATACCAGTTTCTTTAGGGGAAGGAAAAAATTCCCCAAGTGGAAAAAAACTTTTTTTTCAGTGTATCACAAGAAAATAGTGATTCGTAAAATCATCCCGAAATGCATTCATAACCGAGGTAGCGACCACCAAACTACTTTTGTATAATTGAAAAAGTCACATTTGCAATTAATTCTCTTCAACCTTCTAACTGTCCGTGTGATCTGTGAATAAGTTGAGCGGTGGATAATGGTGTTATTAATTGATAAACTCCCCCATTGCTAGGTGGGAGTATGAGTAAATGTATCGACTGCCACAGATATGTCAAAAGTAAATGTTTTTGAGGGTTATGTAATCCATCGATTGCGTGTCATAAATTCATCAGCTGGTGCATCCCGCGAAGAGGTTGTGTTGTAACAAATCGGATCGGTAAGGTCCACCGATCCTCCTATTATGTCCACTGAAATGATAATGTTAATTTCACCGTTCATTTTTTGTAGCATTTACGAAAGGCTAAGTGATTTTCATATTTCCCACCTCCCGTATGGAAAAATGTCCTGGCTCTGGCCTGACCCAGACAAGACCGCCTGGTTTCCAGTCTTGGCGCTGACCAGACGGTCTGGCCTGGGCCTGACCAGAAGTGAAACGTTTTTACTAACTAGCCCCAAGCCAGACCGTCTGGTCAGCCGCTAGGTATGGGCTGGCCATCGGCTAGTCATGTCCTAGCCAGCCGCTAGTTATGTGCTGGTCAGCTACTAGACATGTGCTGGTCAGCCGAGAGTTATTGGCAACATATTCAAATTGCTTGGCATAAAACTTAATTTTTTTAATGAGTTGGGAAAAAAACATTTTTTACTATAACCGTCTTTATCTAAAAAATTTTCGTTATGGATACCCCGCAATTTATTTTCTATCATTTTAAACATCGTGTAGTTTTTTGAAATGTCAAAAAAATTGACAAGGTGATAAGAAAAAAAGTCTTGTTTTGATAGTGTAAATTTCTTATCTTCTATCATTTTTAACACCCTGTAACTTTTTTGAAACGTATCAAATAATTTGCTGATTGAACTAAGATTGTTTTTTGTCCTGGGCTCGCTGGTCAGTGCCAAAGCTGGTCCAGGCCAGACCTTCCAGACTAGACGGTCTAGGTAGCATCAGGCCTAGGCCAGGCTAGCGTCAGACCTGGGCCAGACCAGATCTTCCAGACTAGAAAATCCAGACCTGGGCCAGACCTGTAACCAGACTGCTAGCTCTCTTAGTTTGAACCAGTAAAATCTTCACTAATTGAATCAGTAGTCCTAGTTCTCCTTGGTAAATCAGTGACTTTCCCAATTTTCAATGGGGAATCAGTGAATGCTAGTAAAGGATTTTGATAAAGCTTTCACTGAATTGAATTGGTGGCATTAAAACCACTGGTTCTCTAGTGATATATATCTACTGGTTCATTCAGTGGATTGATTCCAAAATTTATTTATACCATCATCTTGTTCAGTTTTTGATAAAAAAAATGCAATTCAAACATTTTCATGAGCAATTACCAAGTCACTAGTCCCATACAGTAAATAACCTACTGGTCAAATCAGTGACGTCTTTTTCTACTGGTAGAACTAGTGAGATACGTTCCACTAACCCAATCAGTAAATTTTCACTGATTCTCAGTGACCGACTTCTAGCTATTTCAATCAGTGAATTTTCACTGAAAATCAGTGAAATTCCACTGTTTCAAACTAAGAGAGAGGACATTTTTCCAAATGGGCTTCTATGAACCGCAGTTTTTCAGTTACCTCTACACAAAACACTTTATATTTCTTGATAAGTACATATTGCATTTCCTTTTTTTGCGTGTTCTTTCTCAAGGTACACCATCTATTTTCATAAAAATACAATAAAATTCATGTAAGTATTGTTTTATCAAGCGGAACAAAATTGGGTGTAGAGTTTGCACAATTCAAATTTTTTAATGAGCACCCTTGTTCACCCCTAACAATATTATACATTGATCGAATCTTTAATAGTTATATCATTAAAATCACATACGATTAGGGATTTTTATAGAAAATTGACTATAAATCTATAATAGAATTGAAAATAGGGACGATACAATATTTTTTTGGACGAAAAGAAATTTTATGGTGCTTATATTTGCCGTATACCTTGTGAATCTCTCTCTTGTGAATTTTTTAATTCTGAATTTGTAAATTCACAGACATTTTTAACAATGTACATTTTTGTCTGAGGGCGGATTTTCACAAATTTCCCTACACCAGCTTTGAACATTAAAAACCCGCTTGTTCCTTACTCACCCTGCTTGGTAGTTCACTATAATATCATATTTCATATTGATCTGGGGTTTTCAAAGCGAGAGGTCCGAGGGTATTTTAATGTCAGGCAAGTGTGATCAATACCTTCCAAGTTCTAATGCTGCTTTTTACAGAAAATAATCGGATATTGGAAAATTGATTTGCAACAGTGCTTCTACTGAATTTGATTTTTACCCAATACAACAAATAATCAGCAGCGAGGGAATATATTTAATTTTAAAAATGATGAAATGTTACGATTCGTTCCAAAGTAATCTAAAGTGTAATTAATAAGAAGTACCTACTTGTTTACACTGAGATGAAACTAAACAAATAGTTACGTTTAAACATTTTTATTCATTACAAAGACTTTGCTCTCTTAGTTCGAACCAGTGAAATTTTCACTATTTCAATCAGTAGTCCTAGTTTTCACCAGAAAATCAGTGATTTTTTTCATTTCTACTGGAGAATCAGTAAATTTTAACTCAGGGTTACGAAAAAGTTTTGACTGAATTGGATCAGTCACATCAAAACCACAGGTTCCTTACAGGTTCATTTCTACTGATAGATTAAGTGCATTCAATTATTTTATCAAACATTTTCATAGTCAATATTAACAAGTCAGTGGTCCAGTTCGAATCTACTGGTAAAATTAGTGACGTTTATATACTGTGCGAAACAGTGAAATTTGCACTATTCCCATCAGTTGTCCTAGTTTTCACTGATATATCAGTGATTTTTCTCATTTCCACTGGAGAATCAGTGGATGTTATGTCAGGATTACGAAACAGTTTTGACTGAAATGGATCCCTGGCATCGAACCCACTGGTTCTTTACAGGTTCATTTCTACTGGTAGATTTAGTGGATTTAATTCATTTAATCAAACATTTTCATGGGAAATATGAGCAAGTCACTGGTCCAGTTCAGTGAATAATCTACTGGTCAAATTAGTGACGTTCATATACTGTTCGAACCACTGAAATACTTTCCACAGACCAAATCTGTGAATTTTCACTGTTTTTCAGTGACCGACTTCTAGCTGTTTTTAGTCAGTGAAATTTTACTGAAAATCAGTGAAATTCTTTTAGTTCAATCTAAGACAGTGGCTATTCTTTTCCTTTTTTCTTTATTTTCTTTGCAACTGACCTATGTTGCGTCTATTCCTGTATACGATATCGATTGCTAGGACATGAATTTTCAATGAACTTGTTCCTTATGGTATATCGATTTTCCGCTTGTGTAGTTTCCGTATCTTCAGAAGTTGTACACTGCTATAGAAAAATCTGTTTCATATTTAATATACACAGAGAGAGAAACTAAATTCGTGAACTTTCAAAAGCAGATGCTATTGATTTTGGTATAAATGTGCGGTAAATTTTTCCTGTAGAAAAATATTTTTCAACCCTCCTGAATGTCTATCTGTATACTTTTATGGTTTCGGAAATTCACAAGTCTCGTCCCCTAACTAAGGGTCTCTAAGAGTCTAAGCGTAAGGGTCCTAAGCTGAGGGTCCAGAGTCTAAAATCCATGGTTCAATCGACCCCTGATAGGTAGAATACTCGGAAAATTTTTGTGATTCGGTGGGCTTCTGGATTCTCTACCCAAACTTCCCAACCCTCAAGCCAACAAATTCCTTTCTTAATTGCTGGAGCCTACCTCAACTTCAACCCCCGAAACCCCGAAAGGGAAAAGGCTCGTGAAAAACAATGGAAGCTTTCTACCCCCGATGCGACGAGGAGCAGTGAGTCACTAAAGCTGACCCTCGGGAGCATCGTTCTTGAAAAAATTAGGTTCGTAGAAAATGTTGGCAAATTTTTCTGAAACAAAATTAAGGCGCAACTTATAGATTTCTAGCAAAACGAACATGGGACGCAAATAATGCGTAGCAAACATGATTGGAACTTAAAAATAATAAGTGTGAGAAAATGATAAGGATATGATAAGAAAATGATGGCTAGGAAATTGAAACCCTAGGTAGTTTTTTCCGTAGAGTGGTAGTTACGCCACTGGTCGACTCGTTGGCTCTGTTGGCGAGGGAGAGGGTTGGCCCGAGGGTGGGGGTGTTCGTGAGTGAGAGGGGGTGCAGGCAAGGCAGTGAGCGACGTTGGGGCTTGGTGGTGGTAGGGTTTGGTCCGTTTGGTCTCTGGCGCTGCGAAGTGGTGAACGGGTGGCGCAGCAGAACAGAAATCCATCCCACCAGTCTGGCTCCTCGACTTGCTGACATGGCGTTGTTGTAGTGAGTGACAAGTTCGCCCCCATCGTCGAAGACGGAGCATCCTGAGGAGAGGATGCCAAGGTAAGTGAAGGTGCTCGAGGACGTCGAGTTTTCAACTAGTGGTGTGTTAATCAGTGCGGATGAGTGTATTTCGGGTGTCATCGGGAAAAACCGGGCGGTGTCGATACGCCACGAACGAAAATACGAGTCGCGAGTCGTGTATCCATCCAGGCAGGGTCGTTGCCATCGGTCTGCTACCCTGCGTTTCAAATCGATATTTCCCAGCGGGGAAATGAAAAGGAGTAGGAAAGGAGCGATAAACACTCGTGTCAGTGCCTGCGCCTTATTTTAGCCAACTTGGCTCATTTTCCTGTGTTCGGTGCATCCTGGTGTTCGCGAGTGTCTCGAAGTCTCCACCAAGTGTGGGTGTGTTCGTGTGGTGGAAGGGTTATATTCTAGGGTGGGGAAGCCTGTACGTTATTTCTCCTTCGCTGAAAGGTTAGTCACCAGAGAAAAGTAATCCTGCCACGTCAAAAGTTTGAATATTTTATTTCCTTCAATCAAAATAATTGACAGTTCTCGGCTCAAATTAAAAAAAAATCCCAAGGCGTCACAGCTATTGCTTATCGTTGCTGCCATCAGCGCGTGTTCCTACGTGGATTTTCTATCAGAGAGGGTTGCGTAAATCGCTCCGTCTCAGTCCCGCCCCCTTCTCTTTCTATCTATTAGTCTCTCTCTATCTCTATCGCCTCTTTCTCTCTCTGTCGGTATGACTCTGGCCGTAGGCGGCGATATGCTTTGGGGTGCCTTGAGCTATGCACAGCTCAACTCGGATCTCGAACCTCTCGACTTGCTTGCTTTGCTCAACTTGTTCGTTCGTTCGTCCGTCCTCCGACCATCCTCCCCCGATCCACGTCCATTCACCACGTTCCCCAGTCGTTTCTTTCCCTCGTCGCGAGCGTCAAGCGTCATTGTTGTCATTGTAAAATGGCTCTTTTATTTCCATCGGGCGACAAGTGTCGGACACCGTAACAGGTGAGTTTAGTTCCGTGCCGCTCCTCTTCCTACTTTCGGGCTGATGATTACCCGAGCACGTGTGTATTAGTTTTACCCGTTTTAACTCCATCGCCAGCTTTCATTCTCACGCTATCTCCACTTCCAAGTGCGCAGAAAACACAAATTGTGAGGATTCTTCTACCCGCTCCGATTATCTTCAATATCCTGGACTATAAACCCCTCGTCATCAATTTTATATAAAGTGACAAATTCTTCTACGAAAATTGTTTGTTTTGGTCGTTTGTTTGATGATAGAAACCTAATTTGCTAAATCTGGGAATTTTTGTTCTCCTACCTGCATACATAATTTATAGAATGGTTTTATTTTCAATTTTCCATTTTTTTTTATATTTCACAACAAATCATAACATTTAAATATTAGTGTTGAGCAGGTTTTAATCGTCAGATTTTTATCATACTTTGCTGAACAAGTACACCTCGTGCAAAAAACATCCTGTAATGTCGCAATTGCGTTACGATTGTGACGTAACGTTGGACTCTGAGGATACGAAAGGAATGTTACTCATGCACCTACACGTATCCAGCATAAAATACCCACGCAGTCAGCGCCTCTTTGAATTTCAACAATAATTTTTGACAATACTTGGTGTGCCAGTTTCTTATCGCTTCTTGGTCCCGAATTTTCCAGGTTTTATCTCTGTTTTTTTTAACTCAAGCAACATTTAACACTTAAAAATTAATTACACGTGATTTGCTTTGAAAAAACTTCTGTAAATTAGTCAGTAGACGAGTAGACCGTTATTAAAAATTGATGAAATTTAACTGACAAAAATTCACAGAAAAAACGAAGGGTAGAAAGTGATTTGGGTAAAAATGCTGGGATGATCTTGACATGCATAAAAAAATTGAGTTCGGCGAAGTTGTAATGAAAAATGTTTATATTTTATTTTGCCCTTATCGATTTTTTTTTGCAAGGCGAGATTATCCCTAGCATTTGCACTTGATTAACTAGTTGTCCTTGTTTCTTCTGTTTTAAAAAGAGTGACTCCGAGTCTAAAAAACATGAGCCCAAGTACCATTTCTTTTTTTCCGAGCAAAACAGCTCGAGGGCAGAGTCGACCCTGGAAACGTCTCGTGATGAAGCAAGGCCCCAAAACTTGAAAAACATTTCATTGATCAAGTTCCTTATTGGAGGCGTGGTATATGCCTGCGTAGAATTCCAGCCTGTAAACTTTCGAAAACGGGATATCGTGAACAGGGCGTGCAAGGGAGGGGGCTTAACCCCGTTAAGCCATGGTATGAGCAGTGAGCACGTTGATCAGCTAAGGAAGCGATCTCTCTCTCTCGCGGTAAATTCATCAGCTTCTCTGGAGGTCAACCGGGCACAAATTTCCTGTACGTCAACTGCTAGGTTCGCCACGTGTTTCGCTTGAGTGTTTACACGTCAGTCTGCATAGGTATAATCACTGAGTTGAATAATCGGTCAGTCTCAAAAATGGTTGGCTGAGCTTCGGCTTGGATTCTTCAGAAACAAGTAACAAGTGTTCCGAGGTGAATTTACATGCGAGTTCCTGCGGGCTTCGTCGATTAAAATAGCGTGACGATTTTATCGTGGTACCGCCAGGGGTTGAAGCGTCCATTATGGTGGCGAGACGAATGAGGGGTAGGAGTGGGAGGGGACAGGGAGGAGGGAGGCCCCGCTGCTGCAGTCTACAGATACGAAAATACATACTCGTATTCGAGATATAGTGAGGGAGCCTCTTTTACCGCTGGAGGCTCCGAAAATTGTTTGACCGGGTACTGAGAGAGTTTATTTTCTTATCTCATCGCCTTTCGAAATCAGTCAGGGAAAAAGTGTCTTGAGGGAAATTGTTATGGCTGTTAGCTGACTTGATGTTTCTAAATGGGGTGTTTCCTGAAGCGCAAACGGTGTTTCCGTGTGAATTCTCGGTGTTGAATAGTGAATTATTATCCCTACTGTCCTACTCGAAAGTGCTGTTTCTGCATTTTACACACGAATGGATACAGTTTTAAACTTCAGATGCACCTGCTCTAAAAAGCAGGGGATGTGATTTTTTAAGGTACTTTACTGCAAGTTGATTCTCATTTCTCACTTCAATTCTATTCTCTTCTAGATTTTCTTCGACTCGAGAGAAATCGTTAAAATACATTAACAATCATATATATTTAAAAAAAAAAATAATGCATGCGGGTATATGTACATTAAATTAATGTAACTGATCACTGCCAAGTACATAATTATTGAAAGTTTTTCATACCATTAATTATTGTAGTTGTTATCCTGCACTCTCAGTATGAATCATTCTCAAACGTGCAATAATTGCCTCTGACCTGAGCAGACTTTTAATCTTGATAATAATCAGTCAAGCTCAAGACGTATTACATTTATGGTTTCCCCTCATTCAACTGATTCTTATCTTCTAGAAAATTTTTATTGAATATAAATTGACCCCTAAATTTTCTCAAAAGTAATGTAATGCCAAAGCAATTTCTGTTTTGTCCTTTTGAATATTAGATAACTGAACAGGAAACCTTATTTTGCCGAGGCAGGAATACGGGATCGTTAAAAACGAAGGCAAGTTTGTGTGCCTTCGACAAAAAAGTCGTGAGCTTCAATGTATGTATATAAACGTTGTAACGGTGATGACTCTGCAACAAGCCGACCCTCTCCTCTTTCCCGCCCCTCGTTTCTTTTATTACGCTTACAGATTACGGCGGTTCTGTGTCGCAGGATATATCTGTTACTTCAAGCCTGTCACTCTGTGTGATGATCCCAGGGATTTTTGTCTTGAGTGTAAAAAGAATTTCTGGATTTCATAAAAATGACGTAGTCTACACGCCTCGTGAATGAAGCGGAGCCGTTTCCGCCTCGGCACTGCCGAGATAAATCGTTTCAAGGGTTAAGAATTTGAACCCATTAGACACGTGCGTTGTTCGAATTCAATATGTAATATTTCAATTAAATAATTTATGGTTTTTTTACCCCGTTATGGCTATTTTTTCAAATGTCTCGTGAGGATCTCATAAAAAACGAATTCATTCTATTGTAATATTTTACGTTCAATTCGTCATCTGAAGAAACACAAACGAATTTCAAGTTTTTTTTTCTTCTCTAAAATGATGAACGAAGTAGTTACTTTTTTATAATGCAATGATCACGGTCTAACATTGTTGTCGTAATAGGCACTATTTTGTCTTTGACTTTGTTTTTTTTCTCTATTGTTAATTTCCTATCGCCTGTCTGCGGGAAATAATACGACGACGTAACTCCTCGGTTAGTTTAATGGTGGTTCTCCGTTAGTTTTCATGGCTTTTAGACCGTAAAGTAACGCGTTTCGTGATGATAAACGCTAGGGCAGATGATAGTAAAGCTCCTCCCATCATGAAGATAAGGCATTGAGAAAAAACTGTTGTATTTTTTATTTTGAAAAACACCTGTTTATAGTGCTTTTTAATTTGCAGATCAGTTCTTTGTAACACTGTTCTTATTTCTATGGTCGCCTACGCATAGAAACTAGCAATAGTCACACTATGAACATTGAACATGCGTGCGTTAAAACACTCTGGCATGCTCACAAGTGGTTGGTCACGCCTAATCGGTGAAATATAGTAACCCGATTGGGTATGACAACTACGTCGTATATCGCATTGAACTCAAACGAACGAACCTCCATTTTCTACCTCATTCCGCTACTCATCGAAAAAAAGACTCAGATTGTGCGTACGATTATGTGTCATTTCAAGTTTCTAAATTCTTTTTTTTCCAAATTTCTAGTGCTCTGAGCAAATATTTTCTTGAAGTACAGTTACAATTAACTTCCTGGCATTTTCTTTATCTAATTGTTCAACTGTAGATTGTAAAATATTACGTCTTTAACATTTTGCTAATGTGCTACTTAAGTAATTCCCTATGCCGATTTCAATCTCAAAGACCTCTGTCTAAACTGTCATTTTGTCCTCCAAAACGTGTAGTAATTACCAATCGACCTTCGATTACCAATAGGAAAAGTGCAGTTGTAGAAAGTTTGGTTTGATTATTTAGATCAGGAGATCTCGAAACTTGTTACATAACCTCTGTTCGGTTGTTGTCTATTGATTCCTCATCGTCTTTTCTTCTTTTTCGAAACAATCTAATACGATTACAGCGGAAAGTAGCGATAAAAATTGCGGTTCGTGCGGGTTGTTTTTTAGGCCTGGACCTAGAAATTTATTGTTTACGAGGAAAAGGCACGTACACCTGAATGCACAAAACGTGCACCCACGCAGACCTCTTCAATAATATAAAGTATAATTATCATCTCAAATTTATTATTCGAGAATTAAATATTGATGCTCTCTTAACCTCAACTTACAATCAAGCCTGCAATATGGAAATATATATTATCGCTTTTTGCAGTTAATCTCTGGATTACCTCGCATGATACCGTTAATTAGAAGTACATTTTAAGGGTGTCTACCCGTCCGGAAAATCCAGGAAAGGATTGGGAATTTGATTTGGTGACGAGGATTATTCTCTCGAATATGCTCGTATTAAAAGTTGTTTCATATATTTTATTCCATTCTTTGATTTTGGATTTGAAAAGGCAATTTTCTAAAAGAATTATAATTCTGAGTTATAACAGGGGTTTAGTATAAAGAATTACAATGTTGACTGTAAGAAAATGCATTTTTTTCAAAGATTTATAGGTGTTGACTTCAAACAGGGATATTCCGTAAAGATCTAATTTCCATTTTAGTGTCACTTGAGAACATAAAATTTCGTGAAGGATGATGGACGATGTAGGATGATTTAACATGGAACAGGGATTTTCTTACACGAAAGGGGCATTTCGGAGAATAATTTTAATTCTTATTTAGAATCTCCTTCTGTAAATATATATAATTCTGACTTAAAACAGGAAGATTCTGAAATTTATTTGGTAAATGAATGATTTTTGTTTCGTTTTGTACAGCATTATGTTTTATCTTAGAACAGGTAATTGTTGACATATAACGTGAAGTTTGTGAAAATGATATTTTAATTCTGATTCATAAAATGGGAATTTGGAAAGTCCCTGTTCCAAGTCACAATGTGTCATATTTTAAAATTGTTTTGTTCCATCAATTCAGAATTTAAAACTTTCCTCTCCCAAATTTTGGAAACAGAGAGTTACTACATTTCTGAATTGTAATAGTAACTGTTATGAAAAAATATAATTCCGACTTCAGATAAAGAATTTTTTCAAATAAATTGAATCATGACTCGGAACAGAGAATTTCCGTAAAAACTGTCTTGTTACAATTTAAAATGGCATTTCTTTTGACGAAAAATTATCTGATGTTTCGAATCAGAACCGTAGTTCTTATCCGAAATGCCCTGTTCCGAATCTCGATTCTTTGAAATCTCTCCAATTTCTTTTAATTGACCGGTAAAAAAAACGGAAATTTTAATCATCATCAAGGGTAGATACCCTGATTCTGAATCCTACGTACACATTTTGATTGGAGAACAGAACGTTATTGATCTTTGCCAGGAGTTTTGGAGTGTTAATGTTCCGAGCAACGACGGTGACGAGTGTTATAGGCGCAGGCTGTCACTGCCCTCTGGATAATTTATTATCGTTACAGCATGCTCCGTATTATCTCACTATAAATCGCCTCAATACTCATATGTATATTGGAGTAGTGTTGGTAGTGGTGACCGGATGATCGCGATACTTTCTATCGTGGAGTTGCACTCACTTCGCGCTCAGAGTTTTTTTTTCTGCCAATAAAAGCACGTTAAGCACCTGTTGAAGCGTAATTACTATTTATAATGTTATCAAAGATAAAGGTCTCTAATTTGAGCAACCAAACTGGTTTCATTAATAACTGTGCCTAACGAATTTATAGTATTTCTGAAATCTTGTTTGTTAATAATTCAAAAGGATAAACAAGTTTAATATTTGAACGACTAAGCCAACTCAAACATTAAAAAGTTAATCCAAAGGCAAACTGAATTTACATGCACAACTGGCAGGTCGAACAGTATCATAAAAATGAGGTGTCGGGCTTCGCGTCCCAGTTAACTCGACGTCAGCTTCGTTGAGCTATTACGTACAAAGCCCAGGACTCTGTAAATTGTGAGAAATCGTGGAAATATTTTTAGTTTTGGAGTCAACCAAAATTTGGATTGGTAGGAAATTAAGAATTCTCGTATGAATCGTGTTGCGAGCTGCGTTGTTGGGGTAGCTCTTGAGCTTGAGATGGGTCCCCAATTATGAGACGGCAAAATAAGCTCCAAGAATGAGGAAAGTCTTGCTACTAAAAATGGAAAAATTTTATAAATTCATTCACGTTATATCTCTGATTGTGACATATAACTTTCGACAGCTTTAAAAGGGCAAAAGTGTCCATATAAGAATATTGCGTAAATTGCAGCATAAAAGCCTTTTAGGCATCTTGGATGATGTTTCGGTATTGCAGAATCGCAGATTATTAGCATTCAAATCACGGAAGTTGCAATCGTGAAATTTCAGCGGTAGCGATAATTGTATTATCCAGCTTTATAGTAGCTGTGCTTTCATCATCGACCAGAAAATGGATTAGAAAAAGATTTTTGTTTTGTCGTTGTAAAAGTAACTTTAGGAAATTTCAGATAAAGTTTCATATTCCTTGAATTTTTGCTCCTCATCCCTGTTAAAGTTTTCTGCACAATCAGTGGGGTCACACGCGGGTCGAAGGTCGTCGAGACGATTGGATGTCTGGCGTTGGGTGAATCAAATTTCGTTGTGCGAAAACGAAAGTCGTGGATGTGAAAAAAAAGAAGAAAAAACAGTCGAATGATGCGTATATGGGGGGTGGTGGATGACAATTCGCGTGTTCGAGGTCGAGCGCAATCTTCGTTGCGAGGGGCAGTGTGTTGGCTGCAGGGGTAGGGTGCTGGTATTCGAGAGAGTGCGGGAGGCGAAAAAAGGGGAGTATTAAAAAGAGAGGCTCAGAGAAGAGAGAGAGAGAGAGAGAAAGAGGGAGGACGAGAGGGAGCAAGTTTGCTGACGGCAAGGGTGCGGGGTATGGTGGCGGGGTGCAGCCAGCCAAGGGAAAGATGGCCACTGTCTCGTTGGTGAGTGAGTGAGCGAGTGCGTGGACGTGCTTTCATGTGTTCTGCATAGGTGAGCTGAGCTGAGCGCGAAAGAGAGCGATGCAAAAGGCACAGATAACGCTTCGACTACCAAGTTCCTGCGCCAAATCCCGGCTCCCCTTCTGCCTCGGCGGATGGTGATGGCCGCTTTCGAGTTTCAAGAAACGCGAAAAACCAGGTCCAAAGGCTTCACTCCTCGATAATGAATCGGGCGCAAAGCCGAGCGCAGAGCTCTCCTGAGTCTAGAGTCTCATGTTTCAAGAAGGGTTCGTTAATCAATGCCTGTTATTTTCTCCCCTGTTTTCCATTTCACCGAGTCCAAATTTACATTAGCGCCGTTGTGGAAATCGAATCAGCTATAGTTGAGTTGATATCTCGTGAAAAAAGATTTTCTTCAAAGATCCAGCTTATCACCTACTCGATAAGCAAGATTATTTTTTAAGTGATCTCTGTAATATTTTGTGGTCAATGAACAGAAAATGCACAGGGATTGGATCATTGATGATGATTCAAAAACAAACCACCCCAGAGTAGATCCTTACTGATTGGGCAAGGATGCAAAAAGAGAATATTTGAGTTAGTTTTGAGATGTTTGAAGAAGTGATGTTCGTTTGCCTGTCCTGTTTTGACGGATCTTTGGCCCATGCTCGATTGACACGATCTCTAGGGGGTTTGTATCGACAGGAAGATCCTCATACTTGGTAAACAAGCGCAGTCTTCCACAAATAACAAACGAATCAGGAATAAGCGCTTCACCACGAAGGTTCTTAAATGTGGGACACGCACATCCACGGCAGCCAATTCCCTCTGCGTCCCACTATCCCTGCTTTGACGCGAAATCCTCCGTTAACTCTGTACCTGGTGCTTCTACACAGCTAACGGAAAGCCATACCTGTAGCCACGCATACAGATATTTCAACTTGCACACAGACATGGGGCGCAAAGGCACGTGACGTGGACTCTGAACGCGTTCATCGTTCCAAGCACATCCTGGCACTCCCCCAGTGGGGGGAGGTGCGACGAGGGACAGATATCCGAGCATACTCGCCACTCGACAGAACTCATGCTACACGAGGTTATATCATACCACATAGCGACGCAGAGCATTCTCTCTGCTCAGCTCGGCTCGGCTCAGAAGAGGGTGGCCATTTTCCTTCACCAATCTAAAGCAAACAAAAAAGAAAAAGAAAAAACGTGGAAAGGGGAGAATCGAAGGGGCTCCGCGCGCTCCAAGATAATGTTGGAAGTGACCAAGTGTGTCCTCGAGACTATATATCTTAACGTTGGTATTTACGTTTATACCGCTTATCCATCATTATCTATTTTCAATTGGATATTCAAGTTGCTTCAATAGGTTAATTAGTTTCATGAGGCCGATATTTTTTAAGGATATGATAAAGCTTACGCCACTGGGTGACGCACGGAAGCGCGCATTCACATTTTGTTATTACGAAAACACATCGAAGACGACACGATTTACGCATGATAGGGCGGTTTTTCGTGATCTGGTGATAAAACAACATGATAATGAAAAGCGCAGACAATATTGAGCGTGATCTTTATTATTTGTTTTCTCAAACACACGTTTCGAGTTATCTTCTTTAGTCACATTTTGTTTTCACTTGTGGGAATGAAACACTTGAAATACCTCAATCCCAGGTCGGCTGACTTGTCCACGTACGCTTATTTGGATACCTAAAATTCGATGCTTGTGACCTCGTTCAAGACGAGGTCGAAATTTGGTCGATCGATGGAGTAATCCTCGTTCTAGGACGACGCGTATCTCCGAATGTTGCATTTCGATTTCACCGCGATTGTATCGTTATGCTAAGTGGGCGTTTCTACGCCTTGAAATTCCTCTAGTGAGTCTAGGGTGGTGTGTAGGAATATTAAAAAAAAAAGAAAACGTTCAAGTCAATGCTGTTTGGTCAATGTCTAACTTGTAACGTCCGTTACTACTGTGGCAGGGATCTGCCACACCTTTTATGCCGTTTGTAGTATGTGCATTCATTTTTATACGTCGCTGCCGCTTCATATATTCACCCCAGTTTGATTTATGCAAAGCGTTGTGTTAAGAATTATGAGACATTAAAATATAAGCTCTAATTAATATATAAAAGCTATTGAACTAATTTCCCCTTTACAAAGTGGTCTTGAAAGGGATTAAAAAGAGATAATCAGAACTCGTGTAATCACTAAATAGGAGGAAATGATACACAATATTGGCTAATCTTCAATGTGGTTTGAAAATCCTCATAATGAAATGATCACAATCTTCTTCTCCATCAGGGTAGCTAAACAAATCCTCGTGTTCCCGCATCCAGTTCTATTAATATACCCGGACCCTTCTTCCCAACAGCCTCTATGCGTTAGCATCAGCCTCCGCCATGAAACAAAAAAACATTCGCCCTCATAGGGGTAGCCGTCGATTAAAGACAAATGGTATCCCCTAGTCTCTTGTAGCACACCCCCGTGCATTAAATTTCCTTTAATCCAGGCAAAGTTTTCAAGTCCTCGACTTTTTTCTCCCCGGTCGGGCTCCCCTCGTCTAGCCCCTTGAACAGACCACCCCTGGTGGAGTGAAAGCCGCTACATTAGGCTTCAATCCGCCTTTGCTGCCAATGCTCCATCGCTTTTTTTTTTGTTTTTGTTTTATTTTGTAATTTTTTTTTTTTTTTGTCGCCTCTCACTAATCGTCCTTGTACATTTTTCGAGTTTGAAATACCCGCGTAAGCGTGGTTACAGCCCGTATCCTCCGATCGCGGAAGCGGTTGTCGTTTGTGAAGTTTTGGGGGAGGAGTTGAGGGTGGGGATAGTGATGGTGGTATAGGGGGTGATGTGGGGTAAGGGAAACGCTGGTGTAAGAGGGTGAGGGTCGAAGGGGTGGGAGGGAGGGAAGGAAGGAATCAGCGCGACTTGAAACGCACACAGCGGTATTTGCCGCGTTTTGTCGTTCGTTTTGTACCCCAGCGTGACTTTACTGTGCGGCGCAGTGCTGATTACGCAATGCGTGGCCGTGAGAGGAGACGAGTCAAGTAAGTGCGTGAGAGTATGAGTGTCAGTGATAGGTGTGTGAGGCTACATTTATGATATGTGTGCAACAGTATTGAATGTGTGTGCGCTCGCGTGTGCAATACGAGAATCGTTCGTTACACAATGTGAAGGAGCAAGGGAAGGAGGAGTGGGAGGGTGGAGACAGCCTCGAGATGTAAAACTTGAGAACCTACGAGACAATCGGAGTCATAGGCGAGCGTAGATCTCGTAGTGCACATACGAGAGGGAGGGGAGGCACTTTTATGCGGAAAAAAAATGAGCAATAAATCTCTGAAGATCGCCTTTTTCATAGTAAAATTTTATGCATCAGGCCGATAAATTCCTTATGAACGAGGACGAGATTTGTAAAGAATTTGTGATTTGTGACACGACTAAAATGACAGAGAGGGAGCTGAATGTTAATTAGGGGGGGGGGGGGTAGGAGCCCTTGCCAAGTATAAGAATTTTTTTCCTGGAGTGAGTCAGCTGAAGCTGTTCTCGGTCTTGTGTTATTTGTTGATAGAAAATATTTAGTTTACTCGTTTATAACGACAATATTGAATTTCTACAAATTGAGGGTTAGTATTGGTCTGATAAATGTATGGATTCAGTAGTGAAAAAAAGAGAGAGATAGCAACACGTGTGTCGATTGCGTATATCTATTCGGAAATAATGTCGCTTGTGTTGGCGATGATGGCCAAGTCCCTAAGCGGGTTGTAGTGGTGGGATGGAGTGGTGATGTAAAGGGGAGAACCTCGTCCTCGGCCGCGGCTAGATACCGACTCGACTTGAAAAGCGTGACTATTACTGGCCTAGAGTCTAGAACTCCATACTCCTCTTGGAACTGTTTAACATTTCTAGAACCAAGCCTGGAAGTTCTTTTAGCCAAGAGCGAAGAAACTGAGCGACCACCTGAGCGATTCGGTTCCAGTTTTAGTCCGTAAAAGCACCACTCGTGCCCAAACCCGTTACTCAAATGGCGTAAGTAACTTAAAATACTGATTGAATCGCCCCGGACAAATAACGCCCGTATTCGTAAAAAAAAAAAACTTGTTTGCGGCATTGAAAAATAAATATTGTCCCGTTTATTTTTATATATCTTTGATTATCTATGACTAAACTTTGTATCTTAACAGAAATTGATAGTACATCGCATATATTTTCTCTTGTTTTTCATTGAGAATAGGTAATACATTCTCACTATTTTTTCCAGAGACAAATATTGAAAAAGTCACTTGAGTTCAGCTGGAAAGTCATAACAAATGTTGAAATTGTGAGAGAGTACGAAGACAGTTTCAGTCAACAGGCCTATATGGTTGTCCTTCTTTTCAAATATTCCTACTTTGTTGAAAGGAAATTTGTACAAAGAGTTTTATCAAAAAGTGGAAAATTATGTTGAATTATGCAGGCATCTCAGTACAGATGTTTTTCAGATGGTTGACACGTAAAGTCGTTATTTTATTGCGACATAGACAAGCGGATGTTTAAAACCGTAAATATATATTGTCCTTTCAGAGCCACATACATACGTGCTTCTTCGAGGTTGTCAGGTTGCAGTGCAACGTTTCACGTGCCTTATCTCGGTTTCTAAAACGCTAGCAACGATTCGTCACAAACCTCGTGAACAGTGAACACTCTTGCACTCCAAGAACTGACGAGTCTCCCGCAGATTGAATACCACACCACAAGTAGAAACAGTCATCAGAGCGCTGGTTTATTGCTCTCCAAGGGGGGTAAAGTGAAAAGGCGGGACAGGATTAAAGATTCATTTAAGGCTTTTACGTGAATCGCCGAATTTTAACGAATATTAACAATCAAACCTTTTTCAAACAACTACATATTTTAACATTCATAAAAATATTGAAATATAAAGGTTTTGTTCGAAACCTTCTTATATGATCCTTTTGACCCTTGAGTTGGAGAAGACTCTCAAATTTTTTGAAGGAGGGTTTTGTTTGGTGTTTTGTTTTCAGTAGAAAGTAGACGCAAGGATCGGTCAATACGAGGTTGATACATATAATTTGCATTACAAGGATAACAGGGCGTGTGAAGCACGATCTTGACATTGGCCGTGAAACATGGGTTTATTGCCGGGTACATACGAGGTCGGACAAGGTCAAGCTCCTTCTACTTCTGGGTCACATATCTGTTCAGTAGCGTTTGGTGCCTCAAGTCCAAGAGGACTACAGGTATACGTATATATCGTGATTTGCGCGCGAAACCCACGGAACCCGCTATCGATCCGAATGCGTAGAAAATACTATTGATTCGTTCCGCTGCCAACCCGAGACCCGAAAACCTCATCTTTTCCTTCTCGTGCAGCTGAACGATCGTTTCGCTACAGACGGTCCTGGAGGCGGAACTGGTGCCCTCCTTCTATCCGACGATACCATTCACATACCTTCTCTTGCATCTTCTCCCACCAGAGTAGATGCCATGGGGAAGATTGATTAACACTTTACTGCCCTAAGGTCATTTGAACCTTCAAAAAATATTCTCGATTCAAAGTTGAGGGACTGGGATATAGTCCATCAAGAATTTTGTTTACAGGTGCGTGGCCTATGCTCATTTAGAGAATTATCGAACGAGAGAATTGAATCGAATTGTTCGCGTCCCCATTTATAACAAGGAGCGAGGTGAACTTTTTCCTGAAAGGTTGAAGGCGTTACGAAACGGAAATAAACTGTTTGAGTATAATAGTGGCAAGTGCTGTTATCGCCTTTTCTTCATAGTTTGAATCATTCAAGGACAGTGATTTTACAATGTTCTCAACTTTAGTCCGAAGGAGGGAGTTTGAATTGTATTTCTGAAATCGGCAGCAAGCAGTCAGGCAGGATATTAAGTCTCAATTACGTTGACGCTCGACGCAAAATAAAT
Source organism: Neuroterus valhalla (assembly GCA_011762715.2). Taxonomy (NCBI): domain Eukaryota; kingdom Metazoa; phylum Arthropoda; class Insecta; order Hymenoptera; family Cynipidae; genus Neuroterus; species Neuroterus valhalla. The sequence goes on along the minus strand of WSXT02211373.1, from coordinate 10,305 downwards.
AACAAATTACGTGTCTTGTGTGACGTGCAGAGTCCCGCGAACGGTCGAGGGAGACATGCTCATTGGTGAAGAAGGGGGCTGAGGGGAAAATTACATAAAAGGCATCGTGCTGCTCTGCTCCTATGTCCTCCAGGGTCGTACACCCACGCTGGTGCGATTATGTATTATGCATGCAGGCGGTACGTACATTGAGCGTTAGAGAAGAGTTACGCTTTACCGCCCAAGAGACGCGATTCTGGAAAGAATAATTCAGAGGGTTAAAAATCGACAAGGCTAGTAACAGTCACAGCCAGGACCATATAGAGGAATAGCAGCGTTTGGTTATCGCTCTGAATGAGTTTTCGAAGTCTGAATTTTATGTTTCCAATTCTGATCGCCAGCTATACATTTAAGCCTGGATTAGCCTTGAGCCTAGCTTTGAGATTCACTTGAGTGCTCATTATAGATTAGACGCTGTAGGCCGGAGGGAAAGGAAATTCAATGTTCTCAAGAAATGTATATACATCATTTTTCAGAACTGGATGAAATCTTTCTTCTTTCAAGTAAAAAACTACTACGTTTCTAGGCAGATATATAAGTATAGGAATGTGTGATGCAACATGGAGGTAATTAATAATCTATAATGCCTCGCCGTGATTGCAAGATCGGAATGAAAGAAGAATACGTAATGACTGAACCCGCTCAAGGGATTCTCGATTAGCCGACTTTGCTTAAAATCCGAAGTTTTTTTTTTTGACCCCATAGATTCAAATGATATGTAGCTTTTATCCCTTGTCGGATGAATGAGGAATTAAAAATGAGAATAAACTGGATGGTCAGCGGATGGTAAATAGAGATTTTTAATTCAAGTTTTTTTTTCTATTTGTAGATCAAGAGAAGGAAAGACGTGATATCGTAGCCGATGAAGAAGAGTACACGAGTACGAGCGAGTAGAACGAGAAGGATAAGTGACGAGGTGGCAGCGACACTGGCAAAAAGGTCCACCACTAGGTCTGATGTTAGCGGATATTAACGGGAACTTGGCGGATCTGAGAAGCGAAGCGATGGCGTCGCAGAGGTTTTGTCTGCGCTGGAATAACCATCAAAGCAATCTGCTTTCTGTTTTCGATCAATTGCTTCATGATGAAGCCTTTGTCGACGTTACGCTGGCCGTCGAGGGTCAGCTCCTCAGGGCACACAAGATGGTCCTGTCGGCGTGTAGTCCCTACTTTCAGGTAAACAATTGATCCTTCAAGTGCCATTTCAGATTTACAATTGCAGAGAAACTTGTACTTTCAAAGCTTCTAGTTCAGCTTTTAATTTTGAATATATATTCTAAAACCAGTAATTGATTATTCCAGGCCTTGTTCGTTGGACATCCCGACAGACATCCAATAGTCATTCTGAAGGATGTCCCATACGTCGACATGAGAAGTCTCCTGGACTTCATGTACCGGGGGGAGGTGAGCGTAGACCAGGATAGGCTGACAGCTTTTTTGAGGGTCGCCGAGTCTCTTAGAATAAAGGGCCTGACCGAGGTTAATGAGGACAAGTGCGATCTTCCAAGTATCACTTCCTCGTTGCTCAGCAATCAAAACACAGTATCTCAACCACCGCCGACTCTACACAGAATAAACCAAATTGGGTCTCACCACCACGTCTCGCAAAAGAGGTTCCATCATATGTCGAGTCACCCTCTTTTGGGTTCGGCGTTGACAGCACCAAAGAGGAAGAGGGGCAGGCCAAGGAAACTTAGCGGTTCTTCAGACACACCCCTCGATTCCATGGGCCAGGATCATCACTCCAGTGCTGACTTGGTCCAGGGATCCCCGGAGATGATGGAGGTTAAGATGGGTATCGACTTTCAAAGTGATGTCGCTGCCAGTGGAGGCGGTAGCAACGGTAGCAGTAACAACAACAGTGGAACAACCTCGACACCAGCCAGTGCCAACCCCTCTGCCTTGTCAAGACAAGACGAGCCCACCGAAAACGGTACTGACCATCCGGATTCGGTTACAAAGAGAGTCAAGCGAGAACCTGAACCGACCCCCAGCACCTCTGCGCAGGGTTAGTTTCCTTTTGTCCAATTCTAAATGATTGGTCGCTTCATTTTTTAAAATATTTTATGATTTGTTGCTAATACTCGTTCTTCTTCTCCTTTTTTAGCAACGGAAGAGACTTTTGCGCGTCCGCAGAGTAGACAAGGGAGTGAAGGGTTCAAGCAAGGTAAGAATCCACCAGTTTTTACTCGCCTAACGAAATGCGATCTAGCCACTTCCTTTTATAACCAATAACAACTTTTCAGTGCATTGCTAATCCTTGAATTGATCATTTTTGTCCTGTGGACACTTTTTTTGTATTCCATGTGATTAAAACTAAAATAACCTAGAACGAAGGCTAATCATCACAATTGTCGAAATTCATCTGCAATTCCAAATAGACAAATTCCTAGAACTGATATGGTTTTCATGGATAACTGTTTATAATAATAAGTTAATTTGTCTTGAGAATTATATTAATTATAGGCGAAGCAGATTCAACGATGTCAAATTTCGAGCGTCTCACGCGACCGGATTTGCACTTTGGCCTCGAAATTTATTGTCGTCATGAATGCAACGATCGTGCATTGTTGCCTCCTTTAAATCTTGTTTTTCCACTGCATGTAAAAGGAATGTCGGATGCCCACGAAAAACAAATGCGATTTATTTACCATTTAGACAGAAATATTCCCTTGATCCCGCGTTGCGACACTTTGTCGTTATTTCTCATAGAATGCTCGCAGTACATAAAACAATCAACTACTAACTAAAAACTGACAAAAGTGTCAGCGAAAGTGCGACGGTTTCTTAAAAGAGAACTTTCGCCGCGCCGTGATTCGCGATAAATTCAGTACATTGCCTATACCTTTCTTTAAAAAACATGTCTCGAAGTGCTTACGCTGTAGAGCCTTCAAGTTGAAAGTGAATTTTTTCATTTTTTTTTAAATATTCTTTTTTTTTCTTGTAGAATAGAGTTTTTTTCACGACAAATGTGTTTTGCTTAAAGATTTGTTCTAAAAATGGTAGTTTCCAAGTTGAATGCAAGATAATAAAGATTTAATTTGATGCTTCCACGTCGCTGACGGCAGAGAACAAAATTTGTTTCGGGAATATTGCTGCAGAGCCAACCCCCTGCATGGTGTGTGAAGTATGGCCCCTTAGCTGAACTAAGATTGCTCGATGACCAATTCACGTGGTTCGATTTCTCGTGTCATGTGCCGATGTCTCTTTTCTTGACTCGACTCTGCCCATCCTCTTGGCTCTCTTGCTCTACATATTCAACTTGTATTTATTTCCATTTCAGTCGTCAGGTCTTAAATTTAAAACTGCTAATTACCAGTTACACGCTCAGACGTGGTGAACTTGATTGTGCAATACCGTTTTCCTACATTATTCCATTTACAAATGTGATTCTTGAGTTTCGCAAATTTTTCAAGATAAATGATGGACTTGTTCTAGTCTCTGATGCAAATGATTTTTCTCAAAGAAATCTTATTTTGTAAAAAAAAAAAAAAATCCTCAGACAAATAAACTTGGCACGATAATACGCCGTATCAACGCAAGAAGCCTGTAACTCATTTTCTTGTGGAGATCAGTTTCTGCTTCGAAGATGAGATTCCTGAGATTCACAGTAAAAAGTATTTAGAGCTAGCTTTCATCTATTTTGACTTTGAAAACTTGATGAAAAAAAAAAATTAAAATCACATGGATTAGAAGAGAGAGCGAAGAAAGGAGAAGTTGTCAATAAAAAAAAAAGAGAGAAGGCAGGTGACTCGAGATTGTCAACCACAAGTACGTCTCCCTGAATGCTGTAGCCTCCAAAATCTAACCCACCACCCGTATATTACACCGGTTCTCGTTACAACAACCATATCTTACTTGCTCGGCCAATGCGCAGTTCTCCCGTTTATTTCGGACCTTTATTTTGATCCCCGTACATGATTTGCAAATGCGTCTCGCTGCCATTGGCCATTGGTAAAAGGAGGGGGTGGAGCCAGCTAGCGGTTATTAGCTTTTTAAACGCTGGTTAATTTTCTTACGTTTCGTTCGTTCATTTGCAAAGGAGGGAGGGAGTACATATGTAACGCGAGAGAATTTCCATAAAGAACAAAAAATAATAATAATAACAACAAGGTAAAAAGACAGACTCAAATGATGATGATTATGATATAATGACTGTAAGAGAAAAATTCAAAATAGGAATTAACAGAACGGTGTGATTAAAGAAGGAAGGAAAGAAAAAAAAACGTCGGTGCAACATGCCTTCGTCTATTGTCGCTTCTGTTACCTAACTTTGCGTTCTTATTTAGTCAAACGATTACACGAGAATCGATCTAAAGTGTTTCTTCTTTTTCTTGCATAGATTTTTACAGTACAGAAGTTATTGCTATATTAAAAGAGAGAAAAAACGTGAAAGTGTTCGAAGATCGAAGAATCGGTCGATAGTGACACGTGTTGCTTTGTTCTATTGCGCAGGTGAGTTGAGAATTGAATCACCTTTGTTCATTAAAGTTACCTTTGCGCGGGTAAGCGAAGGATTAGGGAGGCCAGCCGTTTAACAACCGTCTCGATATGATAAATATTTTTTTGTATACCAGTAAATTATCGATAAAGGGAAAATGTGTTCCCTCGGGCTTCCTCCATCTCGATGCCTCGCCCTGCTCAGTCAAATTGTTTACCTGAAGTGAATTTTCATTCAACTTTTGTTGAGGGAAAATTCCATCTCAATACATTCGAATAAAGGCAGGCTCTTACCGGTAAAGAAAAGAAAGCAAGTTAAAATTTCAACAAGATTTTAAAAGGGGAAGATATTGATAAATAGAAATTTTGAAGAAAGAATTAAATGAAAGGATGTGTGAGCGACTAAGAGAGAGATGGAGGAAAAAGGGTTGTTGGAATCGAGGCGGGGACGAATTCGTGAACTTGTAGACAGACACACACACGCACACATACGGTCTGAATATAAATATGTAATAACGATAATCGCGGTGACTCTTTATGCTGGCTCTACCCTTCCTCTTGCTTCCCCCTACAAAGCGAATCAAGTATTATTTATCATTACACCTACTATTATTCTAGCATAATTTCTTTTCGAGCAGGATCAGGCTAAAGAGAATCGAGTATTTTCCTTTTCAGACGGCGAGGAGACGTCGAGCAGTGATCATATACGCATTAATTTCGAAAGATGCTTTCGCAAAGAGTTCAGCGCCACGAGTCTCCAGGGCAAGGCGTCCGAGGATCCCCAGCACTCTGACTCGGAGTCTGAGCAAAAAGACCTGAGTAGTGCCATATTCAATCTGGTCAGCACCGAGTCAGAGATCAGCCAGAGTGACTTCGAGGGCTCTTTTAAGGCTGAGAGTGAGAGGACTGAAGGATCGGTACGAGACTTCTGTGTAAAAGAAGGCGACGTCTACCGATGCACTGTGTGCCATCGTACCTACACACACATCAGCAATTTTTGCCGGCATTACGTCACTTCTCATAAACCCAACGTCAAGTACTACCCCTGTCCTGTTTGCTTCAAGGAGTTTACCAGAAAAGACAACATGGTCGCCCACGTTAAGATCATTCACAGCTTAAAGCCCCACATGAGTCTCAGCAGCAGCAGTAGCTCCACCATGCGGTAGAACATTGTCAAAAAAAAACCGGCTCGACCACCCTCTTCTGCTCTCTCTATTCGCTCCACAAACTCTGATATCTCTTCTTCTGACACCTCTTTCGACACTCCTTTTTTCCAGCTTTTAACTGCCTGGGCTCTACAGTTTTAGAAAGTTCATCAGGGATTTGGAAATTTTTCGATTCTATTGGCCTGAAATTGAAGGACTTTCGAATTGAAATTTCAGTGTTGAAGACTTGCCATCGTAAAACACGTCCGCGTTTGTACCCATTTGTAAAAATTCAGACTTTTTAGAAAAATGTTGAAAATTTTGACTGTTAACTTTTGGAAATGTTAAAGGCCTGAGGCCAGTTGTTGAAAAAAATGTTTGGACACTTGAATGCGGTAGTGTTTTACTTGGGCAGTAATATTTTTCCTAACTCCGAGGAAGAGGAGAAGAAGAAGTTTTGGAGAGCGAGCAGAAAGAGGTTGGAGATTGTAAAAGCTCAAAACGGAAACGGAAGTTCGTGTAAAAGTCTATTAGGCGATGCGATTGGTGTGCATTGTACGAGAGAAAATATGTAGGTAGATAGTTAGGTAGAGGCTGTAGATAGATAGGTGGATGGGGCGGTTAGATAGTTAGGATGTGAGAAGAATCAGATATAAAGCAAACCTTGTGTAAGTAGCTAGGTAGACAAATCGGTGAATCAGTTTTTTATTGGCGACGCAGGTGCGTATCACGTTATATGTTTCACTTACGTGCCTGACGATCGTCCCACAAAAAGTGGACAAAAACCACCCGTGAAAATGAATATTATATTAGAAATGAGCCAGTCCGACTCCCCACCTGCGTGACCGGTGGAGTCTCGTTTTTCTATCTGCTGCGATATCTATGATTCGAGATCAGTGTAAATATTTTTATATTGTTGAAAATTGAGAATAATTCAAATGTTTGCATGAAATTTGGTTTTTACAAAATGTTGATAAGTGGAAATAGATTTTATTAGTACTTTTCAAAATACTATGAGGCAGAAAAAAAATCTCGAAACGTTTTCTCTAAGTACAAAATTCAAGTTGTTTTCTTCCTGAGCAATTGAATTTTGATTTGAGTTCTAGAATTTAGTGATACATACAAAAAATTGTTCAGAAATCAATCTGTGAATTACACGAATATTGTCCTTGAATTAAGGGTTAATGATATTCTATGACGTCAGAAATGGTTATCTTCAATATTTTTGTCCGCCTTATTATTTCTGAACTAGAGAAGATATCCCGTTGAAATTTTGTCAAATGGCACAAAATAGGAATTAAATTATATATCAGTGAACGTCGCTGGTCTGGCCCATTGAAGTTTGTATTTTTTTTAGATAATGCTATTTGATTAATTTTTAATTTATAATGTAATTGGGAAAAGTGCTTTAGTGCCCAGAGGGTTCCAAAGTTCTGTTCTTGATTACATTGTGAATCAAAAACGAATGAAATCGCATGATTAAAAAAAAAAGAGAATGTAATTATAGACTTGAATGTGCCAGTCTGTGTTCGCCGGTCGGGTCTAAATTGTGAGGTGTTCACGTTTTTCTAAATCAGGATAAAAATTGTGATTTTCGGGACCTATTTGAACGCGTTCGATGCGTTTTTGTAGAAAATTAGTTTTCTGGAAGTTCTACCCTCGTAAAAAATGAAAAATTAATTAGGAATTTATTATATCGCAGCAGATTTAACTTCCAGGCTCAAATTCGTCTGTTTGTTCGTTTTAAAGACAACAGGGATTTCGAGCGCGGAAGAGTTTAGTCGGAAAGAGTCGTCCTCCGTATATTACACGCAATGGGCATTAAGTTACAAAAGAACGAGCTTTACCGCGTACGCGGATAAATACATTACAATGTATATTGCATACAGGCATACAAAGAATTTATATACATATTATATATATTACGATATGCAACTGGCCGTCAAATGGTAAAGTTGAGCGGTCTGTAGTTGATTATGAAAAAAAATGGGAAAAAGTTTTAGACGGAGAAAGAAATCCAAAAGCAAATATATTTACTATCGAGACTATTATATTGCCGAGAATCAAATGTTACGTATAGTACTCGTGTCAGGTACGTTCATACAAGTATAAACGCGAGTCGATGACGAGTAAAGATTACGTTTAAATAAGGGAACCACGTAGACTGAGTAAATGCAATATATACATACATATATGACAACCGTTCGTTCGCCATGTTGTTAAGCCGTTGAGCTGTTGTCGAAGTGTCGAGCCTGAAATAATAATTCGCGTATAGCGTTAAGAGGCTGCGGTAGATCCGCGTTCAAAGTAAACGAAACAAAATAGAATACACGGAACGGGACATGCAATTTTTGAAAGACTGCCGAGGGACGATTTAAACGACACCAAATACAAGATAGTACTGACATTGGATAGACTGAAGGCACCTTAGAAAGTAACTTAACGCCTGAGCCGAGTTAGTTGAGCCCCCCCATTATAAAAAAGAAAGCTTAACTTCCAAGATTGTCGATCGCTTCGCAACCGCCTCCCAATTTCCAGAATTCATATGAATAATAATAGTACGAATATTAATGGTATACGATAATTAAATAAGAGGCTAGTGCGATATATCCGTCGATTAAAACAAAAAACACACACAGGGTAATACGTGTCAATAATTTAAATTAAAGAGACTTTTGAAACATTAAGTGAAAATCTATTCTGGCTTCTTTTGATGCCAAGTATCGTTTGTGAAGATAGAATTAGTCTTTCTACTTGGAGCTGTTTTTTTAATCCTGTACATATATAGACGAGAAAAAGAATGATTGCATAGGGGCTATATTTGTAAAATAAAATTATTGTCTAGAATCTAGAACGAGGCGATCGACGATTGAGGCTGAATAAGTAATTAAAGCGAAAAGGAATAATGAGAAACGGCAATGACTAAAGCTTCGGCCATGGCAGTGTAGACTTAGTTACAAAACAGCATCATAGCTACTACACCTTACACTCTTTCTTATCTTCCCTTCTCCGAGACTCACGGGTCAGAGAAAAGGAAACGAAGCGGATTTATATACAAATTTTTCACTAGTTGGGCATAGATTGTAGACGAGGAGGCTATATTATTAATTAATTATTCAATTACTATTATTAATGATATAATTATTGAGCTATTGTTACTTTGAAGCATCGCGTTCTTGTGCATATATTATAGAAATATATAATACAAGGGAACTAATGAGGAGGCTCGAGAGCCACTCTGAACCGACCAGTGTTGTTCGTTCGTTGTTTAAGGAAAATCTAGTATCGCGACGCTATTGAGCTACGATTACCAGTTGGTAGTTCGTGGGATGGAAATCGACCCGATTAGAAATGCGAATTTGATTTATTGAGGAAAGAAATACATTTTTCAAAGGCGTGGTTTTTTTAGCTTTCAAAAGTACAGGAAAGAGGCTAAGCTTTAACAGTATAGATTGTCACTTAAAATTGAAATATTTACTTCACAGTTTATAGTTTTGGCTATAAAAGTTAAACAGTATTTTTAACTTTGTTTTAGTTATAGAAATTTGGTTTAAATTTGATAACCTCAATTTTTTCTGTAAGAATTCGCTATAAAATTGGTTTTGGAAAAAAATTGAGAACTACCAAATATATCGGAAGCCACCCACGCCTTTGAAAAGGGATCGAACAACCGGAGAAGTGGTTTTTACGAAGGACAAAGAACCGATAGAAATCACGCCATGTTGATAAATCAAAAAGGAAGTCGCGATAGTAGTTCCACGGGTTTCTTGTAGTGTCGAAACAAAGAAGTTGAAAAATGGCAACTACACTATACAAAAGGCAAAGTGGCAGCGCCTACTGATAACAAAAAAAAGTGAAGCAAACACATTTGATAATCACTGAGAGGCTAAGACTAACTCTTTTTTTTCTTCTTAGAAGGAACTCTCGCGAGTAATCGAGAGTATACGTGTATAGTTGAGAGTTTTTATAGCGGTCACGATATATATTCGTTGCGTAGGATCACCTACGAAAAGTCGCACGAGGGATACAACAAAAAAGTACGTGCCTTCTTTTACTGCGACTTGCGTTCGAAAGCTAATGTCTATTGTAAATAAGTGTTCACCGGTTTTATTATTGTTCGTTAGCGTTATACTCTCGTAAGCAGGCCAAAAATTGTTCTTACACGATCTTAGCGTTACACATCGTCTGAATTAATTCGTAGAGTACCTACGTACGCACGTGTGATAATAAAGGTCCTTTTTGTTATTACCTGATTTGTCTAGACAACAAAATTTTCCAACTCTCAGAGTTTTGAAAAATCTTTCTAAATATTGAGTATATATTATTATTAATTTGTGTTACAACAGAGAGAATAAATTTATAGAGTATATATTTATGATTGTTGCAGTGTCGTATCAATAGTTCTCTTTCTTTATCTTTTTTTTCTTCTCTCTTTCATTATTATCTCGTCCCTTTTAAAAAGGGAACACAGTCAATAGCTACTGAGATCACACGAACACTGCGGCAACTCTAGAAAAGCAGCGAGGCTTAGTATATATATAAATATTATTATATATTAAAAAAGAAAGAATATAAGCGCGACTAAAAATCGCGCGTGCGTACAGAAGTACATATATATATATATATGAATATATGAATATTATATATTATTGCGATTATTACGATTTATTATTATCATTATT
>WSXT02211362.1:0-17726 GCA_011762715.2 Neuroterus valhalla | reverse complement strand
AAAATCCCACAGGATTGAGTACGTCAGGCATTGCTTGGAGGCTTATTATGAGAGTTGGGGTTATTGGGGATTTTCAGAAGGGGATTTGAGTTGAAGGGTTCAATGTCTGACGATATCATGTGGGAGGGGGGAATATTGATATGTAAAAACCCGAAAAGGGTATACATGAAGTGATAAATCTAATCTAGTGTGGAAACAAAATTGGAACTTTTGATAAGACATGCAACTCGACTTTTTTGAAAGGAAATTCGCTATTATTATCCTCGCGTGTAGGGTTATGATAATAGTTTGTATCAAAAATATTATTTTATTATTGCTATTATTGTCTGTAGGATCCAGAAATAATAAGTGTAGAGTTTATTGCAAGTCAACAGACCTCTCAAGGCAGATGGGGGTCCTTATCAGTATTTCATTCTCGAAAAATAATTTAACATTTTATAATATGACATTTTTATACATCGTATATTTTTCAGGCCTATTGTAGAATGTATATTTTTATCTGTTTCCGTCTTTATGTACAATACTTTATTATTATATTTCAAGTTTTGATGCACACATTAGTACGAGATAAGATAAAGCTTCGCACACTTCTTAATGGCCTGAAGAGAAAGAACGAATTCAATACTTAGTCACTTTTGACCAGCGGTTGTGAATTTATCCATCGAAATATCTCTCTTACAAAGCTAGTGTAGTTATATAATAAATGGGAGACTTACATACATACATATTAAAATATCAGGCGCAATTATTGTCATGAAAATGTGTTTCTCGAAGCCAATAGACCCTCAAGTAAATTAACTCAAAACTTTTTTCATCAAAAATAAATTTAAAAATCAATAGTCTTCTTAACAGTAGAGAGTTTCAACAGTTTTTCAATATTTGAAACTCTGTACATGCATTATTAAAATAAAAAAATCACAACGCGAAAGATAAACCAAGCGCGTAAGCCTGAGGTGAATTATTAAGTGCGAAGATCCAAAAAACGCGCAGCTCTGGCACTTCGGAAACATTTTCGCGAATGAATTACATACTCTTTTTGGGAGAGTTGTGGCGCCGGTACCTCTCGATTCTAGAGAAAAAGGTTATTTCAAGATTTCAAGTACTTGGAGCTGGTGTTCTTGGTGGTTCAGAACCCACCTCAAGCTGTAGGTCTCCGCTACCACTAAGGTAGAAGTAGGGTATGTAAGGAAATAGAGGAGAGGTACGAGGAAAATATAACCCCTGAGGAGACACATTGACTCATCCAATTTATTCATGTGCTGTAAATTCTGTTTTTTTTTCTCCCGACGAGTGTCAGTTTTCAGGGGTTAAATTTTCTAAAAATTCTGGAGAGGTGGTCGGATGTGAGATGTGTCTGAACTAACTCATTTCACTTTACTTGAGTAATAATAATATTTAGAGTAAACAAAAACGAACTAAGAGAAATTCAATCTATATTTTAATCACACATGACCGCTTTTCCAAGTTTAAAACAGCCCTTGGAAAAGAATAAATACATGAAAATATCATTTTCTCCTTCCACCGACTAATTCTTGTATTTATTGACCGATTCAAGGTATTTGGATAAAAAATGCATTAAAAAAATGATGAAACTCAGAAAAGCCGTGTGACCCCAAAACCAATTTCCCCATCGACATACAAATATTATTTCAACTGAGGGTCGATACAACTCCTTCTTTAAACATTATACAGTATTACCAAATATGACAAGTGTGAAGAACAAGTGAACCTTACAAGGTAAGTCCTAACATAAAAAAAATCGTGAACCATCGTAGGACGCCCGGCAGAAGTAATAACTATCCACATGGTGGGAATTGAAGTTGTTCTTTTTGAACTCTTTCAACAAAGAAAAAATGTTATATATCAATCGAAATAATTAAGCATTATTGTGTACAGAAACTCTCTTAATAAGCAGCAGTTGTTTTTAATTTGGAAAATATGAAAGAATGTGATTTTTGACAACTAATGATTTCAAATAAACAACAATATTAAAATGACACTTCTTTAGTGATTTGTTTATACCATCATAAATCAATCTTTCCTCTTCTCCCTTAAATAATCCATTGTTCCGGTCCGTGTAACGCAATCACAAACAAACACCGCAGAGCGCAATAGCAGAGATAAATGTAACAAATGAAGCTAAAATTGCTATGTATAATTCTGTGTTGGCACCAACTGTGCTGTATACGGTAGCGAGACCTAAACTTACCAAGAAAAGGACAAGGGCAAGGTCAACGCGATCGGCATTCAATTTCTGCGCAATATGTGTGGTAAAACGCTAATGGACAAAGTGAGTAATGAGTGGATTCTCAGAGAATGCCGTGTAGAACAAACAATGTTTGACAAGAGTGAGAGAAATTATGTTCTGGAGGTTCTGAACGTTCAAATGAACGAAACATTTTTTCGCAATTCTATTTTATTTAAAAACATTATTCCAACTACAATATTAAATAATGCATTTGTAGTTTCTTTTTTGTAATCTACTATTTGCAATAGAAACAAATAAATATTTGAGCAACTATTCATAGTTTACAAGGATTTCAAAAAGAAGTTTCGTTGATTTGAATGATCAGAACTTCAAGCACATAAAAAATTGGCTGAGATGGTTCGGTCATGTTGAGAGAATGGATGAAGAACGATTAACGAAGCTAGTGTATAAGGGGTAAATGGTAGCGTGCCCAGAGGCAGACCAAAGAAGGAATGGATAGAATGTGTGAATGAGACCCTGAAGAGAAACAAAAATTTTCGTGATTCTAATTTTAAAGCTGAAAAGAGGCTATAAACATAAGGTAATTCTGTATAGAATATGTTTTATCATATACAGTGTCAGTTTTCAGTGGTTCAATTTTCGAAAAACCCTGGAAAGGTGATCGGATGTGACAGAACTCTCTCCACTTTACTTGAGTAATAATAATTAGAGTAAACTGGAACGAACTAAGAGAAATTCAATCTATACTAAATGGTAGCGTACCCAGAGGCAGACCAAGGAAGGAATGGAGAGAATGTGTAAATGAGACCCTGAAGAGAAGAAATATAAAGAGCCATAGAAACATGAGAGCCTGTATGAAAAGATGTATGGATGTAAAAGAAACAAGTGTTGTATGCCAGGATAGGGATGTTTGGAGAGTATGTAAGAAAAAGGATGAAGCCTGAAACGAACGATTTCGGATACCAATTGGCCCGTGTAAAGATATCGCTAAGTGGATTACTTTAATGGCTTTATGAAACTCTTCACATGGAGTACTTGCTAGGGCGATCAATCAGTGACCCGTGTCGCAGCGATGTTAGACAGGAAGGTCTCAAGCGAAGGTCTTTGATTGAAAAATTAAGATTAAAAATGAAAGCATGTTTTTACTCTGCTTTCTTCTTACAAATCCCGTGCTCAAAATTTTCCATGTCATTCCACTTTCAAATCTTTACATATCAATTCCTTATCTTACAGTAGTGCAATGAGGTTGGAACCAAACGAGTTATGATTACCCTGAAAGGAACTTGGCAAATAATAATAATAATAAATGATAATAATAATAATGCTAATAATAATAATAATCCGTCAACTGCATCTTTCATAATCCACTATAAAGACAGGCCCGCCAAATTTGCAATCTCAATATATGTTTCTAATGACGCATTCACTATAATTAATATTTGAAAAACTGTATTTATTTTTTAAGTGTGTAATTTATTTGTCTAATGTAAATAATAATTATTCATGAAAAATTTGAAGTATTTTCAATTGTCCAAGTTAATGAACACTATTTGGCGTTACCTATTAATTTTATAGCTTTCAAAGCATGAGAAACATTTTTGCTATTCATAATTGATTTTTTTTGTTCGTGAATGGTGTTGTATAAGCTATGAGGCATTATTCTGCGGCGTTTTTCACCCTCGTTTCTTCTGAGGGTCATGTTTGAGACAGATTCTATAATGCAGATGGTTAATGTAACATTTTTCTCTGCATTTACGATTTAATAATAAAAATTTTATCTGAAAATTAGGTGATCAAATAGATTTGGGCGATAAATGGAACCAAGGAACAATATAGGTATTATTATATTAGAGCATAAAGAATTGTTTTAATTTTTCCGCAACTGCAATAAATTTGAAGGTGCCATTCATTTTGCAACGATATCCAATTCATGGAACGAAAAAACAAAGCAAAAAAAAATTAATTATGTAATTTAAATTTTATTGCTAAAGAGGTATTTCATAACGTACATCACAAACAGAGTTCATACATCAATTTATTACATTTTCTTTTTTTCTTGAAAATAACACAAAATAGTTAATTTTTCCGAAAAAAGTGACTAAAGGATAACTTATTGTTAGAGTAACTTGAGTAAATGTGTGGTAGCACTGCTTATGAATCCCCTGAATTGCTTCATTTCAACTTATATCACACATTATATTATTGATTGCATTCATTTTGCTGGACACAATTCGGTTATTAAAAATAATTCTGAAACTCATTCAGGGCAGGAGTTGATTGGTTCCAAAATCGTTTCAAATTTCCAAAAACTTCTATTCGAATTATCTAAATGTTAAAGCTTCCTTAAATTAGCACTCTTGAAAATTTTGTGAATGTATGGGATTTCTTAGCAGAACTGCATGCGATTGTTTTTTTTTTAATTATAATTATCATTCAGGATAGAAGTTAATTGGTTCTTAAATCATTTCAAAAAACTTCTATTTGGATAAGCTGAATGTCAAAGCTTTCATGAATAAGCATTCCTAGAAACTCTGAGTCAATGAAACCTCAGCTAAAAAAGATACGAAACTAGAGCAAAAAAATGTAAAAAAGGCGTAATTGGGAGGCAAAAATAAAATAAGAAAAATAGGTACAAGGCTGCTCTACCTGAGAATATAATATTTTCAGGGCACACAAATTCAAACTACCTTTCAGAAAACTTCCAGGGCTTGAAATTCACTGATCCATAAAACCGATGTACGAGATAAATTATTTTTTAAGCTCTAACTCCTGAAAGCCTAATTCAGGAAACATGTACCAATTCCCTCTGCTATCGGAGTTCAGTTGAGATTGCCCAATATTTCAGGAACGTTTCACCGGAAGTTGTACAAGAGGTAAAAGACGCTTCTCCCTTTCTCCAGACAATATTTTATTAGACTCACGGAATTGCTTTCTGCCAGCATCTCGATTATTTGGAGAAGCTTGCCGAACCATTCTGAACTACTTTGGGGGTGGAAATTAGGACAGGGGTTGCGTCTTTCGTCAAGGGAGGCTCTCTTGAGGTTCAGAGGTTGAAGGTAGCAGATGAGGGAGAGGGGGGAGGGGAGGAGAGGGGACAAAATGGAGGTAGTTGGATAGAAACACATGCGCGTAAAACGCATATTCGTATATACCGGATGATGGGTCGAAAGAGCAGGGTGGGGAATGCGATTTGGACAGCGACGGCCCTGAGCCACTTTGCGACAGTAGGTCAACTCTCTTCACCTCGCGTCTCGTCTCGTTACTTTTCGAGCCTCGATTATGCCACTCCATTCGACGCTCCAGTCCGCTAAGTTTTACTCTACATTCGTTTTCGTCTATATTATACTTCTCTCCGCCGTATATCCGTAAGGATCGCCACTACCACCACCACTGCTATCGCTACCGCGCCGCTCGGGTCTTAACGCTTTTCTAACGCTCCATGAACAACACTTTGAGAGTTGACGTCGATATCAAGGGGGATTGCAGCCAGAAAAAGTGACCTCATTGCCAGTACACAGGGTTGAGGTTTTTTTTCCCACAAGCCTTGCAAGAAATGCTCTCCTGATCTTTTAGTGTCGGGCCTGCTAGGCTTGATTCGACTCACATGGAATCAAGTTTATTCCAAAGAAATATCGTTGAAGCATCAGTCTTGTAGGGTAAATTTTATTCAAAAATCTATCAAAGCCAATTTTATGGCAATGATTAATGGTTTAAATAGCTTTGGAGATAGATAGATATAGATTTGCTGTATTGATGC
Organism: Neuroterus valhalla; assembly: GCA_011762715.2. Lineage (NCBI taxonomy): Eukaryota > Metazoa > Arthropoda > Insecta > Hymenoptera > Cynipidae > Neuroterus > Neuroterus valhalla. Next base: position 11,760 of record WSXT02211362.1, on the reverse strand, counting down.
AGAGAGCGGTCATTCTTGAGTCGCTCCATGTGTCAAAGACACGTATTGGTTTGCCGGCCCTTCATTGTGGTTTCATCGTGCCAAGTGGTCACTCATCTTACGGGCGTGATACGTGGCCATAGGTGTAGTTACTGTAGTTTATTGCGGTTCTACAGAGAGCTCGTGTCATTTTCCTGAATACCAGTTGCTCCTAAAAGCACCCTGAGGTGGTTGTTTAACCAATAAATATTATATTTACATTCACCTATTCAACAAGAGATCGTCAGATGTCAAACCCTATAACTCAAATTCCTCAGCTAAATCCCTAATTACCCCAACTCTCATAATAGGCCTTCAAGTAATGCCTGACTTATTTATTTCTATGGGTTTCTTGCAATCTCTAAAACCCCTACTGTCTTTCATGGCTTTGCAAGCTACACAGATTCAAGGGACATGAGTATAGTAGTAAATTTGGGATGCTTCTAAAATTATGAGATATTGGAATTTAGCGTCTAAAATGTAGAGAATTCACTTTGAACAAGTTTTGAGTTTTTATTATTGTATTCAAATCAAAAACTAATGGTTAATTTGTTTTATCCCAATTCAAGCTCGGTTTAGACATAAAACTAGATTCATGCCTATTTCTTGTTTTTGAAGAACCACAAGTCTATTTTTCGGCTTAGAAAAAATCTCTTTGTCTTACAATAAAAGAACAAAATTCTTCGCTCAAAACTTATTTTCCTACGTACCACAAATTAATACTAATATTCTGGCTCAAAGCTAAATTCCCCTTTGTCTTGAAACGAGACTGTTATTCCTAAATCAGAAAATTGTTTCTATTATTATTATTCGAACAAAATTTTGCCAGCCACTCTATACAACAATATCTCGTGTTGTCCGTTGATGGATTGTACTAGCAATTATATTTATTCTCTTCTAGTACCAAAAATGTAATCTTTTATAGGGTGTTAAAGCCTCTTCAATTTTTCGAGGTTTCAACTAGGAGAACACTTTTCTTTAAAATTCGACCCAGTATTGTTTAATTCTATGGGTTTCTTGCAATCTCTAAAACCCCTACCGTCTGCAGCCGGATTCTCATTTGAAATGCTCGCATTCATGCACCTGAATATTTGGTCATGGGAGTGGAAAACTGTAGAAAATCGTCGCTTTTAATGACTTTGCAAGCTACACAGATTCAAGGGACATGAGTATAGTAGTAAATTTGGGATGCTTCTAAAATTATGAGATATTGGAATTTAGCGTCTAAAATGTAGAGAATTCACTTTGAACAAGTTTTGAGTTTTTATTATTGTATTCAAATCAAAAACTAATGGTTAATTTGTTTTATCCCAATTCAAGCTCGGTTTAGACATAAAACTAGATTTATGCCTATTTCTTGTTTTTGGAGAACCACAAGTCTATTTTTCGGCTAAGAAAAAAATCTCTTTGTCTTACAATAAAAGAACAAAATTCTTCTCGCAAAACGTATTTTCCTACCTACCACAAATTAATACTAATATTCTGGCTTAAAGTTAAAGGCCCGTCTGTCTTGAAACAAGGTCATGAGCTTATTTTGGACTTTTGAAAAAGACCTCTTTGTCTTGAAACATGAGAAAGAAATTCTTTATTAAACATTTTTTCCCTGTGTACCATAAATTAGAGTTAATCTCTTGGCTGAAAAGCTAAATTTCCCTTTGTCTTGAAACAAGACTGTTATTCCTAAATCAGACATTCTTTCTATTATTATTATATTTGAACATTATTTTGCCAGCCTCTCTATACAACAATATCTTGTGTTGTCCGTTTACAGATTGTACTAACAATTGTATTTGTTTTATTCCCATACCAAAAATGTAATCTTTTAACAGTCGAGGTTTTAACTATGAGAACAATTTTCTTTAAAATTCGACCCAGTATTGTTTTGTTTAGAGTCTTATGTTTGACATTGGTCATTCTCAATTAATCTTAACTCTACATACTTAGAACAGAGAAGGAATTTTCCTTGAGGAAGGCCCGCATCGTGTGCCGAAATAGCAAAAAATTGATTAAAGATAAACGATGTTCAACAACTAGAATCGTTCTTATTATTTGTTATACATGGGACCAATAGACCAAAGAAAAAAATCACCTACCGAAATTCATTAAAAATAATAAAAATATCATTTTTTCTCTAAACTTTAGGTTTTCGGATTCAATTTAATGCATTAATTGTATCCATTTGAAGTTGGACAACTGCAGGATAAATTTCATCAAGATATGTCTTTCGGAAGACTGCCATTCAGACAAATTTATTGAAATGAAATGATTTGTGGAATTAAAATTTTTCTTTTAGTTTCTCCCCAGATGCTCGGTTCTCAGATTTTATTTCACAAATTATTTGTACTTGATGTAGCAAAGCAGCAAAAAAACTTTCATCTCAATATTCCTATCGGAAATCTTCATTTAATCTAGATTCTAGGTTGATAAATCGCAGCCTTTCAATAGGGATATCGGAGCGAAATTTCTTTCGATGTTGTCCGACATCAAATACATGTAATAAATGAAAGAAAATCCCAGAACGGAGTGTGGAGAGGAAAAAAAAATTTTTATTTTCCACTACTTTTTTCAATTTTCATAAATAGCAGTCTTCTGATAGAGACAATGGATCGAAACTTTTTCCTGCTAACGTCTGGCATCAGATGCAAGGTATTTGTGAAATAAATCCCAATCAAGAAATTAGAAATGAAAAGAATATTTTTTTATGCATTATTAGAGAAATTGGATGGATGAAAAATAATTCTCATGGCGTGATCATTTGTCAATAAACATTTTTTACTTCAAAAAAATTTGATTCCGTAATTCGAAAGAATAAATTTATATATTCGCTCATAAACATTACGAACTTTAGCAAGATGCCAATAAGTGTTTATTGAAACTGTGTTTTCTGAAATTTATGGTAAAATTAGGAGAAATTTCTGGAAATTTGAGGTATCCAAAGCTTTTTTAAAAAAAGTCGAAAACTCTCCGGAAGTCCTGGAAAGTACTTCTCAATTGAAATCCCGCAAGCTTAATAGCGAGAAGAATATTAATCTCGTTCGAAGAGCACAAGCTCAGCAGCTACATAAGGTCTCTTCATAAAAAAGTTTCCACAACAATTTCGAAATCCTTTGAATCTTTCGAAAATTTTTTGCTTCCGTATACGCTGTGCATGCCTTGGAAATCGAACATTCCGTGCATGTGTTATAAAAAATGTCCACTTTTCTTGCAAACAATCCCAAATTAGAAACTATTACCAATTCCAAATAAAAAGCACTAAAAGTTATTTATATGTATAAAACATAAATGACAGAAAAAACTTCAAAAACTCCAATTGAAATAAATTCAAGTTTGAAGCCAACCACAAGTTCCATGCATTTCTAACTTTCGTTACAGAAATTCAAAGTGAAAGACGGATGAGCATTAATCATTCCAAGATATATTATTTGCTCGAATTCTAATTTACAAACTTATTAGTAGGTTGAATGCCAAAAAGATAGAAATAAGAAATCAGCAACTTATAATAAATTGCAATAGAATACTATGTAGTCTTCTATCTAACCCTGAATTAGATGGAAGTAGTTTTTAAAAGCAATAAATCAATCCATGATTTATACAGTTATGATTTAAGAACTTTCAGCCAAAAGCTTTAGCTGGTTTCCTCTAATTAAATTATACAACAAAATTTAGATTAGATTATTAGACTATAAAAGTAGATGATAAACATAATTTATAGCCGAATTGAACCAAGTTATATATTATAGCGACTTGTATAAATTTGGGAGCAATTTGCATTTTAATGCTCTCTTCTTCCTGAAGATTGAAAATATATTAAACAGTTTGGAGATTTTGATGCATCCAAAGATGAAAGATTCTAAATTTGTAGACTTGTTCCGGATTCATTCGGAATTACCAACTCAGGAATAATTCAAGAGAAGCTGTCCCAGTTGCAAAAAAATAGCAGAATATATTTTTCGCAATGCGATTTTATCCATAAATATCGTTCCAACTACAATTTTGGATAATGCATTTTAGTACAGTCAATCTGTCAAATTTTGTGGAAAAAATACCATAAAACATTCTTTACGGAAATCGCTATAAGAGCATTCAAAAAGCTTAACCTGAAAAATGCGGGATCGTTCAGGGGCAGGTTTTTGAGAAAACTAAAAAAGTTTTTGGATTTTATATATCTCGGAAATTGTAGGTTTTTGGGGAAATTTGTAAGGACAAAAAATGTTGGAGGCAATGTTTTCTACAACTTTTTCATTAGGTCGACATGCTGCGATGAAAAGTGCAATTAATAGATGTCGCTAAAGTACTAAAAAAAGCGTTTTCTCACATTTTGGAACAGAAAATAATTTTTTATCGCAAAACTGTCAATGCGACAGTTGTTCAATTCAAAACAACCTACAAAATTTATATGAAACTTTTTCTTGTCTGACTTACCGTTCACGAGTTATAGCGTGACAAACCTGTCACCCTAGATTTCCCATTGTTTCCGACGAGGGCGACGTTCGTGTGGGTACGTAATAAATCATTACTTCAGACTGAATAAATCATTTTTTGGTAAGTAGGACTTTCAAATTATTCCTAATTATGATAAATTGTTAGTATGAATTAATATTTATTATTATTAATTTTTTTCCAAAACTATGCTGACTTCAGTATTACACAAAATACGTGTTTATTATTTCATAGAATCTTGGCTCAGTAAAAAGAATAAATTCTGCGTCCATACCAATTTGAATTTTATTATAAAACCAAACAGTTTAGCGATAAAAAATTATTTTCTGTGCCAAAAAGGGAGAAAACGCTTTTTTTGGTACTTTAGCGACATCTATTGATTGCACTTTTCATCGCAGCATGTCGACCCAATGAGGAAAGTTGTAGAAAACATTACCCCCAATATTTTTTGCCCTTACAACTTTTCCCAAAAACCTACCATTTCCGAGATATATCAAATCCAAAAACTTGTTGAGTTTTCTCAAAAATTCGCCCCTGAACGATCCCACATTTTTCAGGTTATGGTTTTTGAATGCTCTTCTAGCGATTTCCGTAAAAAAAATTTTTTTTGGTATTTTTTTCCAAAAACGGCATAAATATTCTAGCACTATTTTTAGTTCACAAAGACATCAGGAAAAAACTTCGTTCATCCTCAATATTCATTCTTGACATTCTTAAATAAAAAAAGCTTTTAAAGGAAATTGAGGGGGAAAAATATAAAAATTCGGCAATTTACATTTATTTTTCAACCGTAACTTTATAATTGTTCTTTTGCGAGCAAACCATATAAACTTAAAGCTGAGAAAATAAGAAAAAAGGAAAGGTGCAGGCGATATTTGAGAAATGATTCTTGACATGCATCTCACTACAGAAACTGTTTTCGAGATGGCCTAAAATTCAGTCCTCTTTTTCAAAGATGACGTCCGTCCACATTGGTCACAGTAGAGGGACAATATTTTTCAATTCGCAATCTCTTTGGTGTTACGTTCCCAAAGAAGCTTGGGGTTTGCGGTCGAGTGTGGAGCAAGAGAGTTCGAGAGGTACCAACTACCAAGACCTCGTTTCCCTTTCCAGGTCACTTCCAATTACCTTCCGTCTAAGATCGTGAATCCTCTTGTTCGGACCTTAGAGAGAACGTATGGAAAGAAAGGTGAAGGAACCAAAGTAGAAAGCGTGGCAAGCTGTGGAGAAAGTTGAGAACGTTTTCAAGGATTCGAAAAGCAACCGATGACGTATCGATCTCAATGGAGGAAAGTGGATTGTGCTTTCAAAAAAGAATTTATTGTTCTGCTGCTGGTTTCACTCGTTCCCCCTTTATCGAATCTTGTCCATCAAACAAATTTTCAAAGAGGAGAAAACCTGCATCGTCAGGTCAAAATCGTAACCAAATTATATCATCTTCGTATTCCCATCTATAACTGATCAGAAAATTAGAGAAAGAGGAGTCCAGGGTCAAGAAGGAGTACAAAAACTCACGTAACCAAGGAGATATTTAAATATTAGGGTGAGTGAATGCCATTGAAATGATCGATCAGGTTTAAGGGTTTCGGGACCCGTAAAAGCATTTTTCAGATTCAGAGAATCTAGCTCTTTTCTCGACATTTATTCTCTCACACTTGGAAATAAACTCTGTGGGTTGCAGTTGGAATAAGGCGAGGAGAGACCAAGGCGAGGGTTCCTTCCTCTTTCTCTTGGTAAAAGCAAACCGTCGGATTCGTTGGAGCGAGCGAGGGTGACCGGTAAGAGGGTGGCAGATGTGAGGTGTTCCCAATCGCCATCGCTCGTTTTCACCGGTATGAGAAGGACAACCTATTTCTACACTCTACACTCTTACAGTCTACACTCTACACTCTACACTCTACAAATCTACAGTCATGAAACTCTGTACTTTCTAGAAATTGAGATCCCTGTCCTTCGACCTCTAATAAAAACCCGAAAAGAGAGGCAGAAGTGACATTTTTGGGTCTACTTTCTGAAATTAAAAGCAGTGACTGACTTCTTTCAAAATTCGTAGAGAAATTTGATGTTTGTAGTTGGAAATACCCAAAAATATCGAATATAACCTTGAAGACCTACCAGGGATGTCCTGAAAGTTCTGAACGTTCAAATGAACGAAATGTTTTTTCGCAGTTCTATTTTACTTAAAAATATTGTTTCAACTACAGCTTTAAATAATGCATTTGAAATTTCTTCCGTAATCTACTGTTGCAAGGGAAACAAATTAATATTCTAGCATCATTTCTAGTTTCCAAAAACTTCAGAAAGTAGTTTCGTTCATTTGAACGTTCAGAACTTTAATCTTATTACCAGGGTGGCGATTCGGCGGACGATTTCAAAGTCCCGGTCATTTCCCGGTTTTTTACGGTCAAGGTTTTCAATTTTACCGGTCAACTTGAAGAGAAATATTTATATTTGTTTCAAAATGCAAAAATTTATTTTTCTTCGTGTCGTTCATTCTTAACATCTTACAATAGATCAAAAATTGCAACATAAATCAGTTTTGAAGAGAATATTAAAATTTTGTACAAACAAATATCATTCCTTTAAAGAAAATTGGAACAGTTAAACTTATAATTGGAAACATTAATTTACGATAACAAAGAAAAACGATTTTTTAATCAAAAAGATAAATATTTAGCTGGAGCACTTCAATTTTTAACCATGAAGGGTAATATTCAAGCATGAAGATTAATTTCCAAGTAGAAAGGATAATTTTCGAATAAAATAAAAATAAAATAGTCGAATTTCGAACTCAAAAAAAAAACTATTTCCAACCACAAATCGAACACTAAAATATTTAGTTTAAAAAACCAATTTCAAACCAAGCATAAGAGTTTTAGGCTAGAACAAAGAATCTTCAACTAAAGGAGTTGAGTTTTCAAAAAGATAAATTAACTTTTGCTGAAAGAGAGAATTGGTTGACGGAAATTTGAGTATCCAAATTTCAAATTGAAAAAATGGATGCTAAACTGAACAATTTAATTTTCAACTGAAACTATGGAATTTTCAATTGGAATAAGTAAAATTTTAAGTTAGAAAAAAAATACTTATATGAAAAAAAACGAAGTTGAACAAACGAACAAAAAAACTAACTTTCAAACAAATTATTACATTTTTACACAAAATGATGAAGAATTAAATGAAAATGTAATTTTTTTACCTGAAGTAGTTGAATTTTAAACCAGAAAGACGAAATTTGTAACTGAAATGATGAACGTTTAATTATATTCCACAAAAAATTTAATTTCAACCAAGAAATTCAATTTTTCAACGAAATGGTTTCAATTTGAACTATAAAAATAAAAATTTACAAACAAAAATCGAATAGTGACATTTTTGTCTTGAAAAATTAATATTGGATAGGGAACGTTCAAATACTACGTTACCTGTTTTTCTTTTGTTTACTTCGTTTAATCACTTTTGGCTTCAAGGAATTTTCATTCTCGTCTTTATTTAAACAAAAGAAAAACAGGTCACGTAGTTTGAGTATGTTCCCATAGTGGACAAATCTCCCACAAATCTGAAGTTGGCTTTTTGCATAAAACAAGTCATTCAAAAATGTTATCACCCCTAGCAACCACTATGTGCACTTACTTTCTATTCGCGATTCAATTTTTCTTCTTTTCGTTATCTGGATAATCACATTTTTTAATGAATTTTTCAATGCAGAAATCCAACTTCAGATTTGTGGGAGATTTGTCTTTGGGAGTTTCGTCCACTATCCGAATTGTTAACCGTAAAGAAGATTTTTTTGAAAGGAATATTAACTTCAAAAGAAAAAGATATTTTTTTACGAGAAAATCGACTTTTCAACAAAATATGTGAAGTTTCACCGAAATAACTGAATTTCCAATTTGAAAACACAAATTTTCACCGAATTCTCGAATTTTGAAATAGAAAAGATAAACTTTCCACTAAAAATGAAACAGTTAAACTTTCAGGTATAATGATAAATCTTTAGATGAATAGATGTATTTTAAGCAAAAAGATGAATTTTCGATCACAAAGATTAATTTTCTACAAAAAAGGCAAATTCTCCACTAAGTACATAAATTCTCAAAGAAATAATTTTATTTCCAAATTCAAAAATCAATGTTCAACTAAATACTTGAATTTTCACCAAAAAAAGATGGATTGATTATTAACAAAGTAGTTACAATTTCAACCAGAGATGAATTTTGAATCGAAATAGTGCAACTTTAACAAAAAAATTCGATTTCCAACAAACAAAATTGAATTTTTAACAAGAAATTGATTTTTTAACTAAAAAAGGATGAATTTGCAATGAACAACGTAAACAAGTTTTCTATCATGATTCATAAATATTTCTTCTTCGGAACACTATTTCTACTCTAAAGACTGCTTCAAGTACTCTCTTTATTTAAAATTAAGAAGAGGGGACTTTGAAATTGTGACGAATTTTAAATTGGATGGACGATTTTTAAAAATTTTTCTCTTCTCAATCCAAATTATAATTAGTCCAAAAAGTTCCTGTTCCATGTACCAAATCCCCTAATCCAAGTAAAATAATACTTCTTCACTGAAACTCCCTGCCCTAAAATAAAGAGTTTATGCACATGAAATTAAACTTTCACGATCAAAATTATGAAAATCAGGTAACAAAATTTATTTACACCAATTGTTCATTGTATTATTACTTATTTGGATGAAAATACGGTAATTAAGACCATTTAATGTTGAGAAATAAAAGATTTACTCAAATCGAGGTAAAATAAAAGTTACTTCTTCTCAAAAGGCAGATACTTGTATTATACTTATGCTCTAAGAGTAATTGTAGCTTCCGAAAAAAAATATCAACAAAAGGCATAGTCTGATAATAATGCATCTCGAAAAAAGACTCTTTTGACAACTACCAATAGTGAAAACAATAAGAGTTTTCAAAGAGAAGCAAACCCCTCTCGGTTTGATGAACGCATCGGAACCCTTTGGCTTTCGCTCAGATACTGTATAGTCAGTATAGCTCACTGTACAGTGTACAGTGTATAGTGTACAGAAAGTAGTAAGAGTGCGAGGGCTTAAAAAGAGATGAGATGCTTCGAACAAAGGTAGCACATATGCCATATGAGGACAATGACGGCGAAAGGGAATCGGTAAAGGGCGGAATGGGGCCCCATATCCGTTGACCAGTCCCATCCACACACTCGTCCAGCTCTATAAGACTGGACTCTACAGGGTGCACAAACCCCCTTCAAGTTTGAAGGCGGTTCCTGATTCTCTATACTATAATATCTATCCCCTCGATAGGAACTAACCCTCGCAGGGATATTCTTTTTTTTCACCTTCAACGATTCCCAGCTTTTAAGCCTAATGCCTCGTCAGATACAACCTCACCTATATCGACTTTTGCCTCTGTGTAAGTGTATACTCTCTCGTCTAGACTTACGAACACTGAAAAATCTATAATTTTGTAAAAAGAACCCTCAAAACAAACCGAAAGTCCTGTCATTACCCTCGAGATATCAGACTCAAATTTCAAAAAATTTAGTGCTTTTTACGGAAGATTGAAAGACGAAATATTTCATTATTCAATCGAGAATACCCAAAAGGGTACCTTTACTACCTTTTACCCTCCAACCACTTTTTGATTTATTATTCCCTGTTCTTCCTGAGTATTTCATGTCCCGTAATCGAAATTTAATATATTTATTCTTTATGTCTTTTTCTCAGTCTCTTTTCCTCAGATTTTACGGTTTTGCATATCAAGTTTGTGAAATTATAAATTTTGTCATCTAAATTATTACTGGGATTTCATCAGGTATACGCAGTGATGACTTATTCGAATTTATGTGTATATGATTCAAAACCTTTTGCAAAATTCTATTCCTAGTCGAAAAGTGAAGGGTACAATGGCAAAAAAGCGACGAATCCACATATATATTGGAAGATGTGTTTCTTTTTTTTTTATTAAATAATCTGAAAAAATGAAGTATGAATCTCTTGACTACATTTTTTCCAAACTTTTTTTTTGTACCATTAAGCCATAATCCCTTTCGGGGTAAGCGTAACTCGTTTACACTTTATTATTGTAAACGAATTATTATTGGTTAAGTTGCACACTGGGGAAGGCACCAGTCTCCTGCATAATCTGTTAGAAATTTCTGCATAACTGACCAAATAAGAACTAGTCGAGTTATGTACAAAATAATTTAGTTTCATTCTAAAAGAGAAACATGAATTTTCTCATGAATGACGAATTTACAACAAAATAATTGAATTCTGGAATGAAAAGATGAATTTCCCATCAAGAAGTTGCATTATCCACCAAAAACATGAATTTTTAACCCAAAAAAAAAATGATTATTCGACAGAAGACCTTTCACGAAATATTTTGATTGCCAAATGAATAATTCAATTTTCATTTATGATAATGATGATGATTATTATTATCATTATTATTATACCATTAAGCCAAATCCCTTTCGGGGTAAGCGTAAAGAGTTATAATTGGTTGAGTTGGATACACGGGAGGACACAGTCTCCTGCCAACAAGCCAACAGCACGCGGTATTCCCTAACGGTTGCCCATCCAAGTCCTAACCTAAATAATTTGATCATCTTCATAGTCGAAATATCGAACATTACACTTTCCTTTTAGAATTCATATTTTTCGTTCAAAGTTCACTCACTTGGTTCAAGTTGAACTACTTTATGAAATGTTAATTTTCTTCATGGATTACCAAGAAAAGTTAGGTCTTTTCAAAAATTTTACAGATTGGGAAAAATTAAGTCATTCCAGAAAACTCTCGTCGGAATTGAATTTTTTTCACAGGAAGAATCTAATCTTTAAAAAATTTGCAAAGTCCAGAAATTTTCGGTTATCTGAGGAAATTCTCACCAAAACTGGATGATTTACAACGGAAACAATTGAGTCTTCTGGAAAATTAAAAAATTCGAACATGCGAAAATTATAGACGATTCTAAGTAAATTAATAAATTGAAAAATTGTAGATTATCTCAAGAACTCGTCGCTGAAATCAGATATTTAAAAAAAGTCAGATTTTTTAGAAAATTTGAAAATTCGAACAATTTTAGATTATCTACGGAAACTCTTGCCGGAATCAAATGTTCTTCAGTAAACAGTAATTTTATTAAGAAAACATGGAGGTTTGGACCATTTAAAGTTATGTTGAGTCAATCTCGCCGAAAATTCTTGATTTTCGACGAGAAATAGTTGTTTTAACTAAAAATGCAACTATTCTGTTTTTGGTTAAAAATTGGTATTTTTTGGTGCAAAAGTCCTTTT
>WSXT02211352.1:0-17727 GCA_011762715.2 Neuroterus valhalla | reverse complement strand
AAAAAACCTCGTAGTACACACCTTAAACTAGCTTGCGTTTCTAGTCGCATGGTCCTAAGTTTGTTTGTTCCGAAACGTCGCGTATTTAAATAAAACCGCCGGGTATTCTGTACCCAGTGTGTATCATGAGGGTTAAATAATATCAAACAATTGGCAATTTTTACTTAAATCTCCACATTGTAGGCATCGCTAGGGTATAATGCATGCGTCTAGCAAATTTCGAAGAGTTTCAATAATATTTGTCTGAGTCGAGACGATTTATGTTTCAAAAAATAATTGTATGTGACAAAATTTTTCATCACTTTCTCATTTTTATTATCGGAAATATAAATGAGATTGAAAAACTTTGTATGAAGAAAGTTCCGTCTTGTCATTATCTACAAGCGCATATTTTTATTTTTTCATTTTTTGAGTTTTGAAATTTCGATATCACAAAACGTTTGGACAAGAATTTTTAGCGGTTTCGAGCGCTCGTCCCCTTATTGCATCCGGGCCCTCAATTGATGAAAACGCAGGGTTAAAATCTAACACAAATCTAATTCCTTCTCTAGTGAGAATGTTAAAATTAGTTCAGAAGAAAAACGAATGATCTAGGAATAAAAATATTGTCTTCGTAAAAGTTGATATTCCATAAATAACAGATAAATTATGAGATCCTTGTTGAGATTATGGGTGGGTTATTGATCAAAAACATTAAGCGAGCTGATTTCACTTTTTTTTCCTAGCATTACTCAGGTCTACAACGTCTTAACGAGAGAATAGATATACCCAAAAGCTGCGCCGCTCTCTGTAGAAGAGCAAGCGTAGCGCTTACGCAGGGCTGGCCCATGACAGGGCGCCCTCGAATGACTTTCCGGACAAGCTTCAAGCAAAATGAAATAATTTTCTTGCACAAACATGATTTCTGAGAAAACTGCTGTATTTTCTTATTTGAAGCATTGTACACTTAAGTAAAAACAAGAATTTCAGTCAAATCGTCGAATTTCTGAGCCCATCAAATTTTCGAAGAATATAGATAAAATCTTGGCGTTCCGAGATTCTAAAGTTCATGATAATTAGATGTGCCGTTCCCTATTCAATAACTCTGGATTCGTTAAAAAGGCATCATTGAGTTTCCTCATTTTTGCTTACAGGATCACAGGAAAGCACTGTAATAGAATGGCGTGATGGCATTCAATATGGTTTGAAATATGAAGGAACAGTTTATCCTGCAGGAACCTTCAATGTTTTACCAGGTAATGTGAAAATTATTATACGATTTTCAGCAAATATTAGAGGATAAAGAGGAATAGGTAGCGTCTTAACGAAAAATTGTACAAATGAAAGCACGCATGTTGTATTCCTAACCGTATAAGGATTTAGATGTTTTGCATTTGATCCATGAATTTGTGTAATCTACTCAAGGAATCGATAGAGCTGCCATGCGTGTTTCTCTTCGTGTTTCATTGAATGGTAACAGTGGCCGCGGAAGTGGTGGGGGCTGAGGGGACTCAAGCCCCCTCGAACGAAAAATTTGGGGGCCCCCAAATTTTTCAGGTATTCTTGTGCATAATTTTGTCGCGTGAACGAACGAGTGTTATGAGCCCAAACCCATTGACGGATTCTGGCTCTGATGATCGGCTCATTCCTGTCGCTTTAATTTTTAAAGTAAACCAGGAGAGTTCAAATGAGCAATAAAAGAGAAATGGCTTGATTCAAAAAGGTAATTTATTTTCGAAAGTGAACAATTTATGCAGGTACAAGGTTTGAAGCGAAGATCTGATTCTTCCGACGAAGTGAAGAAATCAGGGGTTCAGAACATTTCGCGAGTACATTCCGTGACGTTTCATGCATCCCTTTAGCTCGAAACTCTGAGAACCGTTTCGCAGGATGTTAAAATGGCTCAAACCAGAAATAGAAAATGGGGGCCCGTTTTGGAAAAAGCGTCGTGGGCGAGCCATGGAGTTGATCTTGATGGGAGTAATCCTAAACACGTGGCCAGTTTCTCGTTACTGGATGTTTATTTATCGTAGAACGGCCCTTTCAAATTTCCAAAACACAACCTCGACCCTTACTCTAAGTCGGCTTAAGATGTGAATTTTTCCATAAAAATGACAAATTCCAATGTGCCTTTTTCTGCGGTTATAGAGTTTTGGACTAGAAACTAATTTTGGAATACAATCAGTGTAACATAAATTCGTAGGTTTCTTCTTACATCATTATACCTTGAGAATCAATGATTACGCAACTAAATTTCCATTCATTTGTCGCATTATCATTTAAATCGAAGATAGCTTGAATATAATCTTTTGATGTTTGATTTCAAAAGGTCTTTCGTAATCCAATTTTATAAATCTTCTCGATTTAAAATTAGGCCGCGCCTGCAGGTGCTGCACTCTTTTGTGAATTCGAGCAAGGTTTAGTCGCACGTAACACGAGCTGACTAGCAGTGCCACACGCCGAGAAAACGGGCACTCAGGCGTTCATACTTCAGAGCAGAACACCCACTCAGCGCGGAGCGCGCAGACGCGCCATTTCCCTTCTCGCGAAGGTAAAGTTCTAGAAAATCTACAACCTGAGGATGGAATCTTCTAGAAGTTGAATTGTTAACGTCCTTGGTGCTGTCATGTGTCATATAATTAGTATACATACAAAAACTTTTGGGGGCAATAGATGATGTTTTTCATTAGACACTATAGGGTCATAAGGTTTTCTAACATGTGTTAATATAAGAGCAAACACGAGATTAGGGTATATTTGCGACCACAATTTTCTATAGTTCTCACTTGCTTCAGTGCAAATTATTGATAGGGAGGTGTGAATTCTCCTGCTTTTTCACTGAACTCAATTAATTATTATCATGACGTCTGGAATATAGGACACTGGATCTCCTTAGTATGATTAGCTCATCAGGGAATTCTCCGTAGAAGAATCTCTTTCGATAAGGATTGATTTTAAATTAGTTTAGAAAGAAACCTTCATGAAAATCGGGAATTCAATCTGAATGTTAGGTGAAGAGATTACTCCTATCTGCGCCCCAGAGCAGGGCAACTTTTCTCACTCTTCTACTTTATACCTTTGGCTTGAGATTCGGCTCAGAAAGGCGCTAGGGAGAGTAGTCAGTAAAGAGGAAACTCCTGCTGAAGATGGATTCCCCTCTGCTCAAGCAGTCCGAACGAACCTTTTGCGTTGTCCTTGTTTCCTGTCCAGTTTCACGCGGGGCTGTCAGGTCAATTCATCTATATCACGCCACATATTTATAGATTTCCGTACTGTTTCAAACGTGCAAACAGAAACCCTACCCGGGAGGTGAAAAAATAATCTCTTCATAGAAGAAGGAATTATATATCTTTCCTCTTATGATACCTATTGTGAGGAAAATCTGACTTGCTGAAGAAAAGTTGATTTTAGAGCACATAATATCTCTTCAGGTTCATATCAAAATCGTTCACATTATCAGGATTCAGCGCTCTATTCCTGTGAGTATTACGAATGTCCTCTTTTCATCTCGCTAGATGTTCAGTCAATATCCTCGATTTCTCCATGCAGAGTGTCTGCTACATCGGCGACTAGCTTTGGGATATTTTCATGTCCTCAAGTAAGCTTGGAGTCCGGGTTATCTCTATACGCTTGACATACGATTTTATCGCAGTCGAAGCAAGCGCCTCCTGTCGAAACGTCGCTTCTACTTGGCGTAAGATTGTCTGTAGATATAAAACAATGCGAGGAACGTTCAATATTAGTAGAGACTCTAAGTATTTCCAGGCTTAAGACTTTGAGAATATCTATGACGGCCATATGATCTCCAGCTTCAAAAGGTTGATTTGCCGCCAAAGTGGGCTCATGATGCATGTTATGCTGTTACCCTCGTTAAGCAATCTCTCGGATGCAAGATTTCATGTCACTGGAGCTCTGAGTAATGACAACTTGGTGATTTTGTACTGCAGTCTCAATGTCCGTGATTCCCTTCTCGGTGTACTCTTCTACTTCATGTACTCTTCTTCGCATTTTGAGTTCCACGTCTATCACTTTATTCTTTGCGGCAGCTAGCCTGGTAGCAACCTGATTTAATTTTGAAAAGACTCTTTTCTACCTCAGTAGTTGAGCCGTCGATATCCAAGTCTTTTATGACATCAGAATTGCTTCTTCCAAGATCATGTTTCAGGTCAAGCTACATATCATTCAATATGGAGCGAAGTGTATCCACGCCTTATTGTGATGCATTGTCTTGGCGATCTCTGAAGGATGAGTTATACTAGAAGCCACAACATCTTTTGAATTTCCCCTAGAGCTGTGCCTGATTCTGGGAGCACATCCCTCAGGGGAATGAGAAGTACAAGTAGGATATAGGTATTAGCTAGTAATATATCTAGGCTAGTAAACAGCGAAAATTCATAATTCACTTTATTTAACCCGAATACTACCACAAAAGGGGCATGGCTCTGAGGTTATGAATCTGGCGATGACAAACTGATTCTGATCTACAAAGTTAGATATAAGTTATTTAATTTCGTTGCATGCTTTGATCCTCAGTATATATAAAATTTATGAACTGATAACAGGATGTTAGATTTGAGAAACAAGATTCGAAATTTTATTGAATAATTGTTTTATTCTTTGGAATATTCATGATAATATAGCTTTTACGCAACAGGTCAATTGAGACCACGCTGGGCACATGATTCCATCGAACCTCATCGTGATGACAGACTCAGCCGCAAGGGTGACAAAATTGCGAGACCCTCAGGGACCAGATGGTTCGCAATGAATGCAGCTGGTGGATTCGGTAATTAAAAAATTCGAATACAACCTAGAACACTGATTGTCTTAAAGGCAAGTACATTGCAGAGGAACTGAAATTCGCTTTCAGTTATTTTCATTCAAAAGAATTAGGCAGACTGATAGTGTTATATAAGCGACACTTTTGGCCAAAAAGATTTGAGAGGAGTTAGAAGAGAAAGTGGAATATATATTCCCCTGTATTTCGAGAATTATAGGAAAAAGCTTTATCAAACTTTTGTGTTAGATTCTTCTAAATTTTCGAACCGGTTATTAGATTTGAATTAAGCTCAAAGATGGTAGATACCTCTACATGGCACACTTCCCGAAAACCTTATCGTCTCTTTGGACTTGGTCTGAAGGGTCAGGAATTAAAACCAGGTCTCTCATTAGTTCAGACATCAACTTAGGCATGCGTCCAAGCATTATTTCTATGCAAATGTGACTAATAATCTAGTTCTTTTTATAGAGACCAGAAAAATCAAAGAATTTTTTGGAAAAAATTTCAATTCTTTCGAATTATTCAAAAAAAGCAATTCATTATGTGAAGGAGTAATGAATAATTTTCCAATTTTTCTGCAGTTATGTTTCTTCTAATATCCTGCCAAATATATACAAAACATCTTGAATTTCCGAGAAGTCCAGAATATTGAAATATATTTTTGACTTCAGAAATAGCGATCCGATACAATAGCCAGCGGCTCGGCTCACAACTAATGCTTACAGTTCTACCAATCTCAGTTCCAAACTAAGCCGCTTCGCGATGCCGTGCGACTTTCTCTCATGAAATAACATATCGCTCAGCATAAACGAGAGAGCTACGTGCAAAAATGAATTACACCTTCCATCGCATCGGTTAACTGTACCAACAATCTGGAAGTTCATTTGGTAATGATGAATCATAATATAAATATTTTCAAGCACGTGATGGAAAACAGGAATCGGCAAAGCTTGCGTTGTAAGTGTTCGAATCAACAAATAAGGGCGGGCATGAGCCCATGTTCTAACTCAGGTCTTAGCATGGATCTAAACTGAGGACAGACTTGGTTCATTTTCGTATTTTTCATTCATTTGCATATGCTGTGAGAAGTGTGCTATGTGGAAACGACATCATGAATTTCAAGTTTCACATATTGGAGATGAAAGGCTTAACAAAAAAAAATTGTAAGAGATATAAATTATTCCCCAAAGTCCTATTATTTCATATTGAAATTCTCCCTGAAAAGTACTTATTTGTAGCAAAAATTACTGACATGAGAGATGCATATTATTGTCTATTATTTTTCTCAACAAAGAAATTCTTTGAAGATTAGATTTCCAAAGTTTTGTTGAGTATTGAGTGTAATGCCAAAACCTCTTTTTTTTAAGAGATTCTTGAATTGGTTCATAATTTATGCGGAGAAAAGGAACGAACCTATTTTAGGCTCTTTGGACCTCAATAAAGTAATCCTTATTACAATACTTGCACTTCACTTTCTACTCTTTTCTTGTATCCCGCATGGTTTGGCTGGAAAATGGATTTGATTATTTTTGTGAAGGCATATTCAAAATTGAAACGGGAAAATCCAGCGCATTTTTTCTGGATGATGGAATTTCTCATCCACAATAACTTGGAAGTACATCTAATGCAAGTGCAAGAACCTGACAGCGATCCCATGGAACTGTAGGAGAGCCATTGGGAAAAGTTGAGGCTTGGAGACACACACACCTATGTGGATCTACGCAGCAATCCTGCTACCCAGACCAACCTATGCGGCGGTGATCTGTCTGAGTAGAGTAGAGCTATCTAAGGCAATGTCTTGGCTGGAAAGAATCAGGGGCTTGATCCTTCGACGCGTAACCGGAGTCTCGAAGTTGATACCCACGATTGAACTGGGGGCACCAACGGGCTTAGAGCCTTTTTATCGCATCATCAGGGCCAAGTCTGCAAAGGGAGTCCAGAGATCAAACGTGGTTAACGGAGGAAGGATCTCGAAGATATCACAGATTCCAGCCGACATTGCAAATAGGCCAACCCTGAGCATGCTAAGGAATAAATCGCCTACTCTTTATTTTTCTTCCAAGAAGTATCGTGTTAGTCTATCCACGAGAGAGGAATGGCCTTACGGCGAGACACACCTGCTGAGTGAAAGAGACAACTGGTTCACAGATAGCTCCAGGAATAAGGAGGAAGCAGGAACTTGTGCTTACCAGAAAAGAGTGGAATGCGCTTCACGATCCCGATGAGAACTTGCACAACAGTCTCCAAATCTGATAATGTGGCTATGCTTCAGTGCTTCCATAAGGCACTGGAGTACACCAATGAAAAGAACATCCGCACTTGCTCCGATAGTAGCGTGGCTAGGTAATACATTAGATCACCATTGAATAGACTACGTCGCAATTGGTGTGGGAGTACTATGGAGCACTTAAAAATGTAGTGATGGACAACCGGGTGTCCTCGCTCTGGATTCCTGGACTCAGTTACATCAAAGGTAATGAGATCTTAGACAGGCGAGCAAAACTAGCTAGGAGATAAAACTTTGCTGATCCCAAACCAGCTCTAGGCATTCCCAGCAGGTAAAAGAAATCAACAGTTGGCTCATTGAGGAACATTAAAAGGAGTGGAGAAGGGTGACTGGCTGCAGACAGGCCAAAACACTGATGAGCCTTAATCAAAATTCTAAGCGAGCTAAGAAAATACGCGAGCTCAGCATCATAGGAATAAGATGTGACTCGCAGATGATCTCTTCTAACACTTAGGTGGTAAGAATGATGAGACAGATTTCCTTATACTGCGTCCCTGCCCTGCGATCACGAGGGAGCGTCTGTCACTTACGGACAGCAACTGTAAAAGTGAGTCAGACATATCGGCCAACAGCGTAACTGCTGTCCTCACCTCGTAAAGGAGACTCAAGTGTCACGCTTAGGCTCACATGATGATGCAACGGGATGACCCAACCGTCAGGGGCTTTTATTGTTCTAACGTAAGTTATGATAATTATAATAAGAATAATAATTACAGAATAACAGAGTCCAAGATTGAAACAATAGTATGTTACTGCCATGGCAAGAGATGTTTTCTGCGATTCGAATATAGTTAATGAGCTTTCTCGATAACTCATGTCCGATGTTTAAGGTTAGTTTGGAGAAATAAGTACCGCACAGAATAGTCGTGAAAACAGCGTGCTTACAATAAAGTGGCATATGCACATGCGCATGTATCATTGAAGTACACTCTGCCTGCCGCAAAACAGAGCAAGATACCAAAAAGTCTAGCGCAGAATTCAAACATTGTAAAAAGAATGTGATTCCTAGGGCCGAAAGAGCCTCAAGTGCATTGATTTTTTTTGCGTCGTCAATCAGATAAGATTGAGGAATATATTCTAGAGTGTAGAGTTTGGCATTACACTGCAAACAAAACCGAGCACCAAGTGTAAAATCGTGAATCAGTTAATCATTCAATATTATCTGTTACTATGTTGATGAAAATTCTGATCATTTCAGCTATGAAAGGAACTCGAACAGTGGAAATCAAACCCGAAAATGGTGACAAACTAGAACGCGGAGGATTCTATATTGCAGTATATGAAGGATGTGCGTTTCGCCTGTACAAAGAAGACTTCCGTTTCAAGGCGCTGAGTTGATAAAGATAGTGGGAGGTGTCATAAGCGCAATGTATTTCAGATCACTCGATTTTGAGCGCTCCTAGGTTCTCCTATGTTTTGACATAAATTTTTCATGTGAAGAATATGAGAATAATCCTAATAAAAATATTGTCCCTATTCAGATAACGAATTTTCCATGTTTTTCATTATTTCATCGATAGAGGAAATACCACGGTCGAACGTTTTTGGAAGAGAATATGTCCACATTTCAACAGGATGTAAAAATGTAATAGGAATAAATTAGTCTAACAAAAAAAAACTTATATGAATTTGATTTTTTTGTTAAAAATGCATACAGTCTTCAATCATTAAATCATCGACTTTTGAAGATTCATTAGTTTTATATGATTTTTCATATATCCCAATGCAGAATTGAACTTTTATCAGTAAGTAGTTTGTACGTCTAACAATTTGAGTTGGCTAAAGCGTTACTCCCCACGAAAATGCGTCGATTGCCGATAATTCTAGATTAATCCTAAATGATTCTAAATAATTATAATAATTCTAAATTTATGTCAATTCTACGGGATTCATCCCTGAATAATTCAGAATCCTGATCTTCTTGTTCAATTCATTCTCGAGTGGTAGAATATGGGACACCGTGTCGCCAGTTGATGTACACCTTAGCCTTGAAACTACACACTTCGAAGAGAGAAGCGCTCTTTTGATTAGTGTGGCTATGTGGTTTTCCAAACATCGAGATCATCATGTCACATAGTACTTTTATTATAGAGGGGGGAATCTTGCATAAGGCATTCAACCTAGCAATCGTCTACTCTGATTAGAAGGCGATTTTCAGGTTGGGTAGTGTCAGATTCCTACTGACTAAAACCCCGCCTCTCCTGACAACCCGTTTCCCCGAAACCGCTTTCGCATTACTTCAGGGAAATGGGGACAAGGCTACTACGCCGTGCCTCGGCGTTTCGCTATTTTGCCAACTTTGACCACAGACTCCTGTTTCAGACCCTTCCAAGATGTACGCATCGTCCTCAGCAGCGCGACATTGTCACGCGACGGGCTCGTCAGCCTTCGACATCCTGGCAGGGCCCTATCGCCTAGTACCTCGAGGCTTCACCTTTAGCGCCGCCTCTCGGTATGCTTTACACCTCAAGGTTCTCGGAAGATGATCAACCCGAAAACCTTCACCTGCCGCGGTGCAGAGGTAGCAGCGCGGAGTACTTTCGCACTCCGCGGACCTGTGTCCCTCTTCGTGGCACCTCCAGCAGCACGCCTTCCTATCCGGACCGGCGCAGCCCGCTGCCATATGACCGTGGCCATGAGAGCGGTCCAACCGAGTCTTCTGCACCTTCCTACTTACACGACAGGGCACCCACGCGACTTTTGGGTGTCCTGCGCGAATAAGCTTCCCGGCCACGTCTTCATCGAGCTCAATAAAAGACTTGAGATTACCCCTAAAGGCCTTTCTCGTTAGGAAGACCTTTGTGCTCCCCTTCATGCTGTCACCAAAGTGCCTAAGTATCGCCTCTCCGACGTCTGGACTTTCCGTGAGCTCGTCGAGGTCAAGCACGTCGACCTCGACGCGAGGGACCAGCTTGCTGACCCTCCCCTCCACGCCAACTGCTTCCTTGATGGCAGCGAACAATTTCGCTCTGCCCCCAGCATCACTTCTCACCTCAATAAGGTCCCGTCCAGCGTTTTCCGGGCGTCCTTGATTTTGACACCAAGAGTGTCTGGTTCCACCGTCCTCCCAAAGTTGCGGAGGACCTCGGCGTAGCTCGAACCCTCGGACGGTTTAATGAGCTTCGCTTTGGGACGAGCTCGCCTATGGCCCTTCTTCTTCTTCTTTGACGCCTTTTTCACCACTGCTGGTGGTTTCTCCATCATGGAACTCGAGACCTGCCCCCGAACCTCCGCCTTCTTGAGAACTGGCCTCTTTGCGCCTGATTCTGGGGGATTCAGGGTGGGTTCTCTGTGCCGATTCCCTTGGGTTGAGGCGAGAGTTTTTCCGGCGTCTTTATCCGTCTGAGTCCCCTGCTCAGATGCATTAGCCCTTTGCCTGACAGAGGCTGCCAGTATTGCGCCTGCTTTCTCTTCTCGTTTGTCCTCAATGATCGCTTCTGCAGAGGGAGTATCGATGAGATAATTCCATGCTCAACCGTCATTTGCGGTCAAACTTCATTTTCTGGAGAGTCTCAACTGCTTCATTAAGTCCCTCCCGGATTGGCATGTACATGTTCCTATGCGACTTGCAGAAACTCACCATCTTGTTAATTATCTCCTCCATCTTGTTGAGGATCTCAAGCTCTCTCTTCCGATACTCATACACGACGACCGTATACTTTTTTGCTTGGGTTGTGGCGTCGAACCCCTCGCTCCGTTCTTTTTCTGTCTCTTCGACTTCCACCTCTCCGCCGAACATTTCTTCACTGAGGCTCTTCTCCGTCTGCTTAGCCTCCTCAACGTTCTCTTGGTCCTCCCCAAAATCCTTGGAACCAGCACCGGCCACAAGGGCTCTCACCCAATCGGAACCGGTGGGGAGATTTTTGCTCCCTTGAGGTAAATCATTTTTAGAAGAACAACTCATCTTTAATTTTTCCTTCGGGGTTTCTTTCCCTATATAGTTTTTGTCGGCCCCAGGTATTTGATCTACCCGGTACCACCTATTTCTTAGAGGCATTCCCCTATCCGCAACCTGTGGAGGCGCCCGATGGTAGACCAGCAACACCACACGGTACAGCGGCAACGGGATTCTAAATACGTACCTTTTTTCCCTGAGACTGCGCAGCCGCAAAAGATCACAAACAGAATGAACAACTCCTCGATATCCTCTCAGAATCGCTGGTTCTAGAAATGAAATATCAGAACTGTGGACTCCCTTCAGTTTGAGAATGTTTATTTCTGAAAACTTGAATTGTGATTGTAATAACTGGTTGTTCAGACGCTTTAATTTGCCAATCTCAATCATTCTTCGTTTTGTCTAATAGTTCTGTTCACGCACAAAAACGATTATGATTGACTTCTCAAGATATGAATTTTCGTCATTTTATTAATTTTGAGTAGAGCCAACCATATTTTAACTCAGAAAATGCTGAAACCAATTTCGCAATGCTTTGAGCAAAATCTTTAATCTTGCATCCTGAACCTGAAAGTTTTTACTGCTTTGGGGATTTAACAAGGACTTTCTAATGTTTAGAATAAACCAAGAGATTCCAGAAATTCAGGTGTAATCGAAACATTAAACGGCAAAGATTACCACTTCCCAATATCCTAAAAATTCCATGTAGGTAGATAACAGACATAAAACCTTTGCTTCTTCAACCATTTGCTCCAAGTCCCATTGATTTTGGAACGTAAAAGGTGAACTTAGGTTCATTTGATACTTACATATACGCATCTACCTAATCAATATAGGCCACCATACAATTTCAGGTAATCAAATTAATATGTGACTGTTCTATGGTCCACTAATTCATATTGTGGTAGCGCAGCGGGCATATTTTTTGTTGTTGGGAACTCAGCTATGATATAACGGAGTTATCAAGAGCATTTCAAATAATCAAATCAGTCTAACTAATAACTTTTTTATGATCCTCTCGTTCATAGCGTGGAAGTGCAGCCTGCATTTTTCGTTGTTGGGAACCCGGCTCCGAATTTATGGTGTTATCAGTATCACTCATATCCTTCCGCATTTGATTAACCTTAGGAGTGTTAAGTGCTTGCTACTTTACTGGAACGTTGTTCTGAACTTCATACAAGATTCTCAGTGCGTCTCTTGAATGTGAAATGAAGTTAGGGTTTAATTCTCCTTTGTCATTGAACATTATGGATAGGGCGATACCAAAAACTTATATCGCCTATCTTTCATATCCTGAACGATAACTTGAACGTTGTCCTTCTTTGAACCTGATTCACCAATCCTATCCTCAAACTGAAGATTGATATTGAGAGGAGGAATAGCTTCATGTTTTTTTGGGGATATTCTTGAAAGATATGATATGTGTCTCTAGCAAGTCGTTTCCGAAAATTCGGAGCGTGCTCTCGTTTAACTGAACGTCTTCTTTTCAAAATTTTTCTCCGTTTGTCATGCGAACATCATTTCCGTTCGTTGTGTCAATGATCTTCTGGTTTGCTGTATGGAAGATCGTAGCGTTCTGCATTCAAATTATGTTTGCGTACCTGATTTTGTCGACATCCCTCGGCTTCCATTGTTTGGACGATCTTTGATATCGTTTTGTAAATGAGAAGATTCTTGAATTTGTCTATGAGAATCTACTTGAATTCACCAATAATATATACGTCACAAAATTTACGGGAATAATAGAAAGCAAATCTAAGTACTCTAAGTTAGGATGGTTAATTGGTCGTGGGGATTAGGGCTTGAGCTCTAGACCCACTCCGGCTGGTTGCGGGTTTGTTTCTCGCCTCGCACTCTAGGAGAGTTTCGGCGGCCCACGTGGTTGCTCTGAGTGCTAAAAGCTGATTTTCTTGTCAGTTCAGAACACACCTTAGGCTGTAGGTACCCCCTACCACTAAGATAGCGGTAGGTTGTGTAAAGAAATATTGGAGATGTATACGAAGAAAATGTAAGCCCTCAGGGCACACATTGAATGATCCAATCCAAGCACTATATAAGTTGAGAGTCACTAAAGCACTTTATAGTCATAGAATTTTTCATGGGCGCGCGTCACCCGTTGGCCCGTGCTCCAGTCGTGGTTTACAAATTTGTATGTATATTGATGAGCAGGTAAAATTTGTCGCAGTGAGAATCGAGAAGCAGAACATTAGAAGAAATCCGAGTTTCCAAAAGCTCAAGGCCATGTTATATATGGGTCAGGTGACCCAAATGATCGATTTGTCTGCTACGACTCACGTCCGCAACAAATGATATTCCGATTTGAAATGTATACAAACATAGCTCATTGTTTACTTATATTTCAGTCAATAGAGATCGAAGAAGGCCTGTAAATAGAAAAAATGTCGAGGTCCGATTTTTTGACATTGGAAGTTTTCTCTCCGTGTCAAAATGAAGGTTTCACTGTCTTGCTCTTAAATTTGTGTACGCTATATCCGCCATCTTGAATTTCCGTTTTTTTCTGTTATCTAATGAAATTTTTATTTTACAACAAAAATGGTAGATAACAAAGTTGTAAAGAATTGTATTTCTCTATTTTTTTATTTCAAAAATTTTTCCGAATTCATGATATTCATTGCAAATGTCGAGCAAAAACTGCGCAAAATTATGACATGGGCGCAGTGTCCTTAATTTTCCGGCCCATGCCACAATTATGCGCAGCTTTTGCTTGATATCGGTAATGAATATTAGTAACTCGGAGAAATCGTTCAGATAAAAAATTTGAGAAATACAATTCTTTACGACTCTGTTTTCTACCATTTTTGTCTAGTTGAAAAATTAAGATTTCAGGTTGGAAATTAAAAAATTTAGAAATAAATATGAATCGTTCTCTGAGAACTCAACCATTCCGTTAAATCATATAATTAGGTGGAGCATTCACTAGTTTGCATATTATTCGTTTCCTTAATCTTCAAAGCTGTTCGAGGGAAAAATTTGTAATTTCGAAGAAAAATCTAACGATTTGTTCATTAAACATGTATCCCAATTGCGTAAAAAATGATTTGCGAGCTCAATCATTAGGTTATAGTTAGGTAAAAATGCGATTATAAAGTATGGAATTCGTCTTCAGGGCATCAAGATTTCAAAATTTTCTTTAAAAGTAGTGTTTTTGGGAACAAGCAAATATGAGAATACATTTTACTCCACCCTCGTAGAGACAAATTTTTTTCAGATTTAACTCAACTGATTGAAAAGTTCTTTTTTCAAAGTTATTTTTCAAAATTTGAATGTGACTATTTTCGTTCAAGATTCAGTTTCATTGTATAGCGAGGAACAAGATACATGTAAATAGTCGATATCATGGAAATCATGCTTAGTAATCGTTCACGGAGGTTAAGCTGACAAAGCGCTCCAAGGAGTCTAATTTTAAAGAAAATGAATATATGCATACTTTAAGATAATGTGAGATAATTGGTCCAATCAATTTTGAAAATCTGACGAGAAAAACGTGGAATTTTGACTAGAACATTTAAATTAAATTGGTCTGTTTCAAGCGTTCACAATTGTCTTGCTATTAGAATTGAAGAATTTCGAATATAATTTAACTTGTTTACTTTAAATCTATAATTTAATAATCACATGACGCTCTATGATTTTATTTCACAAGTAAACATCCAAATACTGTTATTCACACTCCATCCCACTTTCGCTTTCAAGTTTTTTTCTTAGACATACCTCACTTTCCCTCTCTTTTCAAGAAAACCTTCATTTTCATGTTTATTTGCTCAAATTTGTAATAAATTAAAATAAAGCTCGACAGGGAATAAAATTGTTTTTTCAATTAATTTAATGACCTGAGAAACAATATGTCCTCCATGTTTTATTAATAAATAAACGGTTTTAGCTGAAATTTTTATAGTTTTGTTCAAAATTCATGTATATTGTTATGATTTCATATTTCTTGATAAAGCCTCATCTTTTTGATTGAAGATTCAATTACTGAATTAGAACTCAGATTAATTTGTGAAAAGTTTTCTGCATCCTTGAACTTATTCGTCGAATATCAATTTCTCATCGCAAATTCATAATTTTGGAATGGAACTTCAAATTCATCGTAGCATATTCTTGTTTTTTGTTTTATACATTTTATTTTCTTCATGAGAAATTCCACTGTTTCATTGAGGATAAACTTTTATGTTGAAAATGTATACTTTTCGGGTTGGAAGTAGAAAATTGTTTTTCCATTTTAAAGTTCAACTGTTGCGTCAAAAAATCATTTTTCAAAAGGAAAACTCGCTTTTGCTGGAGAGTGTGTAACTATTTGGTGAAAAGAGCTATTTCTGATACAAGTGCACAAAGTAGACAATTGCCAGTTTGCAAAGTCTTCTAGACCACAATAGGATCGTAATATACAAAGTTCGCGCAGTAGAGTTGCCATACATTTATGGATGATGTTAACCAGTAAATGTACATGAATACTACTGCGAAAACTCCACCCGTCCGCGATCTGGCAGCTGATGTGAACTTACTTCGAAACTATAAGTTGAAAGTTGACAGTGCTTTTCACAAAAAGACAGGTAGAAGAACTGGTAAGGGATTCAAAATTGAAAATAAATTCTTCTGTTAGGAAACAGATGATATATTTATTGCAGCCATCCTTACAACAGTCTCATCCACATTTTTTACACATTACCTTATAACAAACATATTCCGAATGAATGACGTAAATGACGGATGTACCGGAACAAATGTTTCTGATTCCTGCACATAAATCTTATGAATTAAATACTAAAACTTATAAACGCACTAGTTCGAAACTAATAATAAACTTCGAGCATATAGTACTGGAGGCAGTCGGCAGGGCTGCCGACCCGTCATCGGTGAGTGGAAGAGAGAGCACGATTAGAGGGTCATGCTATCTCTCTCGCTCCGCACGCTCTTTCTTACACTCACCGGTGACTATATGCTCGAAGGTAATAAACCTCAAACTCAGTACCTAGATTGGCTAACTCATCATCAGCTCTTACTCTGCGGTGAACAGAAACAATATCAGATTTCTCAATTTTTAAAGCATCGTCGGTAATTTGTCTTCTGTCAGAGAAAACGTTTTTAACCTCGTCATCTGAAGCCTTTGCAATACTATGCGATTTATGAATATTTTCGAGAGTCATTTTATCATGCATGCTCTTGCGAGGTGTGAAAGCAACGCAGCAGCCTCCATTGTCGCTAACAGCAGCACCGGCGTGTAGCACGCCGCACACAGTCGTAGTTACAATGCGATTTCTATTATTAGGCCTAATATCGTTAATTTTGGAAAACTTTCCTTCACAGTCAGCGTTGAAAATGGTAACAGAGCCTCTAGAGCAAAAAGTGCAAAAATGGATAAATACCTCTCTCTAATTTCATTCTCGAACAAATTAAGCTGGAAGATAAATTGTTTAACTGATTTTTTGCGAGGGAAATTAACCAAATTAATGTCCCAAAAAAGTGAGGTATGATCAATTTATTGTTAATATCACTAATTAATTACCTTGTGCCAAAACTCTTCAGGGTCTTTTGTACACTTCAATCCTTGCGGCAAACTCTCAATTTCGGAAGTCAGTGCTCTCCACTGGTCATCCAATGCTTGCAATTTCCCTACAATGAAAAGTTTTGAATAAGAAAAGGGCACCCATTGTAATCATAATTTTTATATGACTTTGACGGTAATTTCAATGCATTAACAAACAAAAAAACAATCCTTCTTTAACCCCAAAATTTCTTCCTATATCATAGGCCGTCCACTCGCCTGCATCTTGTGGATCGATTATTCGCGGCTGCAGAAATGCCAACATGTAAAACGAAGGTGTCCTTTCCCTTTCTTTTTGAGAAAGAGCTGCTTCTGGCGCCAAAACGTTCAAATGCTGCATGACGGGATCATCAAAGTCATACCTATAATACGTGCAAACGAAGAATATCATGAAGATTTCTACCTATATAACTCTGAATAAAATAATTTTTTTGTTCTATCAGAAATAATGTAACTAGCTTTACATCAACTGGACGCACAGCATGTTTTATACTTAGTTCATCTAGAAGGATTTGCTCCACAACAATGATTCCAAGTACGATTGGTCCAGATGCAACCAGTTTGACTCATCATTCGGTCGGATGTTATAACTGGCGTCAAAGAGATGTAATACCTTCTTGTGAAAAATGTTGAACGTTCTGTATAAGAACTTACCATTCTTTCACGGACGAATGTGCCAACTGGCTTTCCCGATGGAAAATATTCGTTCATTTTTGTCACTTTAGGAAGGATCCACTCAAAGAAAAAAAAAAGCCTCGATAATTGGATCATTTAAGAGAATATCTGTTCTTTCAGCTGACTCTAGGCGTTCTCCTTGACACTTGGCATCAAAAAAGAGCTGCAAGGCATCCCATTGGTTTAGAATCCTAATAATTAACGAGAGAAGTAACAACCGTCTTGTGTGGATAGGGTGGAGCATTCTCAAAGTATCCAATTCGAGGAAAACCTGGAATGCGGCAAATTTTGGCACTGCTTTTAAAGAAGTTGTGAATGTAGCGAGCTAGATCTTCACATTATGGTGGCAAAAACTTGCACGCCTGACTACCAGAGCTCACATAGTTGAAACGCCGCCTCGATGCCGCTAGAGGGGAATCTTCCCCCGCCAGTCGCCACTCATCGGCCGCCGAGATGCACCCCGGAAATTCCCGAACGAGCGGGAATCGGATGCTGATTCGTCGTGTAGAGAGCCGAATAGCAGCCGCGGAAAGTTCAAATTTCAA
>WSXT02211341.1:2762-17730 GCA_011762715.2 Neuroterus valhalla | reverse complement strand
TAATGAGTGGATGGATGATGCACAGGATAGGGACGCGTGGCGGTCTCGGGTAGATGAGGCAATGAACTTTCGAGTTCTAAATGCTGATAAATAATAATAATAATAATAATAATAATAATAGATTGACAAATAAGTGAATTTCTTCATAAAAATTGTTTATATTATTAACTATAATTGTTACTTGGAGATTTTTCACAATTAAAAATTGATTCTCCACATTTTTACAACAAAATTTATGTGAGTAATACCTTCTAAATATGAAAATGCAACAGTTAACAGTTATGTCCATTAATTCATTTATAATAATTAACGAAATACAAGAGATTTATCTACAAGTTACATTTTTATTGAAAAAAACTAACTCTATCAATTCTACACCTTTGTGGAGAAATATCGATGAATTAGGCTAAGTGAATATTGCAAATATAACCATTTGCAAATTTTAAGTTGAATAACAAATCAATAAATAACAAATTCAAAAAACGTGCACATCTAAGTGGAAGTACGATTCTACATGAGTATTTCAAAAAACTCTGATCCGTTGAAAATTGAGGAGTCGGCGAATTTTTGTCCCAAAAAAGTGCTTCTTTTCCCACTGTGCGCCGTTCGAGGTGCGTTTTTCAGAAAACGGTTCAAAGCATTTTTTTGTAATGCTATTATGTACCAATTTTTCCATTTGTTATCACTTTTTGAATAATCACCAAAATTTTATGGGCAAACTTGACGCGGCCTGACTCAATAGTCAAAAAAAAATTCACATTGGACGGGATAGACATACTAATAGCGTTTGATTGAATTATGGTAAATATTTTGATGTTTATGTACTTTAACATAAATAGCAATATCAAAAACTATTTTCTTGCATGAAATAACTGTTCTCCATCAAGAGAACGATCAAGTTAAGAAAGCTCGAAATGCTCTGCTGGAATAATTTTTATTAAGAGAAAAATTGATAACTGCCTTAACGAGAAAACTGATCTTCAATGTCTCAATGGATCCGACAATATGAATCTTGAATTTTTCCCATATCTTACTTCAACTTATCATATTTTGTCCATAACCTTATTATTTAAACAATAAAAAGAAGAATAGCTTCTGGAATCATTTGATTTGGGTCTCTATACTTCTCAAAATACTTTTCTTTACATTGTCTACCTTCCAAAGTCTTTGAAATTGAAGCCTTTATTGTTCTGTGCATAACGTCACACTAGTTTAGTCACGAGTCTATTTATGGGAGCAGGATGCTATCTATATATTCTAACAACCTATTAGTACCTATTCTAATTACAGACTACACTCCATTTTATACCCCTACAAATTTCAGAAATCTTTCTTCTAATCATGACATTTCTTCATATTAGAAAATTATGATCTCTTACAACAAACTAACACCAAGATGTTTGCTCGAAAAGTTTTGGCTATTATGCATCTTATATTATACTTGCTTATGATCATGACTCAAATTTATGACATTGTCAGTGTTATGAAATAACTGTCTCATTAGTAATATTTTACCGAATCATATTTGAATTTAATTTTTAAAAATTTTAAATGTTGTGTAATAGATACTTCTGATGGGGAGAAAGGTGAATTTCCGAAACGATGGGAAAGTGTGTAATAAGATGTCTGATAGAGTTGGGGTTTTCAACAACACCTCTTGTTGTTTTTCGTCCTTCCTTGTATATAAGATTAGAGTTTTTTTTTGTTAAATACGATCGTTGTGAATCGGAATAGGGTGTTGATGTATACTAGATTGGTCAAAACTGAACTTGATAAGATTTTTGTTTTCAATAAAATTTGAAACATTTGGTTTTTGGTGCAATAGCCTCATACATCTTCTTAGTTTCTGAAACAAAGCTTCTTCCCATTAGAAAGGCTTTGATAATTTCAAAGACCAGGGAGCACGATGAATGACTGACTGATTTAAAAGCAAGGAATCTCCTTTTTGGAAACAAAAAGGTTAGGCATGTTCGTCTAGCATAAGTCAAAAGTCCATTGTATGGACTGCCTTTCATTGAACTCCATATCAGCCAGAAAAAATAGGTCAGAGCTTTGAGGATCATTATACCTCTTTTTTCCTTGTCCCTTTCCTCCCTTTCGTTCCGAGTTCAAAGGAAGCATTTCTTTCTTTTCTAATTTTCGAAAAAGCTAGCGATTGTATTTTTTGCCCCAAATCGTCCGACGATTGTCTATTTTGGTATCAGATGAACCGGAATCTGCATTGGATGGGTGTGGATAGCAGATGGGTGAAAGTAGTCGCACTTTTCTTTCGTATGAGTTGAAATAAGAAGGGAAAGAAGTGCTCTCTTTGACAAACTCTCCGGTGTTTTGCGGAATGTTTCTTCTTCCTCTTGGCTTTTTCTTCTTGAACCCTTCTTCCTTCGGTTCGACTAGGGTATCCGTTTTAGCAGTAGGTCGTGTCACAATGGCGTTCGTGCACCGATGATCCCATAAATCCAAGGGGAGAGGATTCTTGCTTTACTCTCTTTCCTCGACTGTCATCCTCTCTTTTCCCTTCACTGTCTTTGCGCAGAGTGTTTAGAGACGTATAAACCGTACCCCGGTGTGTTGTGATATTAATACAATCACGGATCACTCCCGGGTTAGCCGGCAGCCGCATGCAGACATTAGATTGTCTGAATCGGGGTGAACGACTTTATATAGCATAGTCGAGTCTTCGTGATCTTTTGCTTCTCGCTTTGTGGTCCGGATTTGCTTGTTCAAGCCACTGAATCAAAAGGAGCTGTACTCTGCTTATATGTTCGAGGCGAACTCGATAACACAAGTGTACTCACATCCTGGTGGCCAAATCCGTTCCTCATTTGACGAGAATCATCGTTGGAGATTGAGCCAATTCATTTGTGGTCGTGTGTCACTTTATAGTGGTACAATTGCTTCAAATCAACTTCTTTCAATCGCAAGAAATCTTGAATTTGCAGCAGAGTGATACTCAGTTCAAAATGATTTAGATTTGATATCCAAATTATGATTGACAAGGTGGCATAATTGGATAACGTCTTTGAATGATATTACCATCCATCATAGATCGTTAACTTATGTCACTATGCCTATTATGTCACAAGGTTTAGAGATTTTTTTAATTTTGGCACTATCCATCATTTTATAGTCGTACAGACTAGTTTGTATTCTTGATAAAGTTCTTTGCTTTTCCAGAAGTAGTATATACTTCATATTGCTGCGATCATCAGAAAACAAGGGACACTCTTAAGGTGGGAGTCATGTTACGGAGGAGGTAAAGCGTATAGTTTTCATAGAAGGACCCACTCCTTCGAATAAACTTTTTTTACTCACGAGAAGTCTTGAATTTACAGCAGACTAATACCAAGTTGATTGAATTGATCCAGATTCAGTATCAGGATTGTGATTCACGAGAAATTGTGATATTTCTGCATTCATTTTCTACCCAGTTTGGTGACATCATCTCCGAATAATATCATCATCAATCATAGATCATCAGCTTATAACATTCTATAAACATCTTCAGATAGGACTTAATGATTGAACTAACTTACCTATAAGAAGTTGTTCTAAAATTGTACTTAAACCTCTCTACTTTACAACGCTGATGGAAGTGAAGAGTATGTGCCCCGTATATCACATGATCTACGAAAATTTCAAATTTTTGCACTATCCATCATTCCATGGTCTTATAGACTAGTTTGTCTGCTTGATCAAGTCCTTTTTTCTGAAAGTAGTATATACTCCTCTTTGCTGCGATTATCATCAGGAAATAAGGGAGATCCTTACGGCGGGAGTCATGTTGCAGAGGAGGTGCTGCTCATAGTTTTAATTAAAGATTCCACTCCTTCGAATTAACTTTTTTAAGTAATAAGAAATCTTGAATTTGCAGCAGACTAATATCAAATTGATTGATTTGATCCAGATTTTTCGTCGGGATTATAATTGACGAGGGGATATTGGCATTTGATACATGCAATGAATGTCAAATTTGTGCATTCATTTTCCACGCAGTTTGGCGACATCATCTCCAAATAATATCGTCATCAATCATAGATCATCTGTTTGTAACACTGTCTACATATCTTCAGATAGAATTTAATAATTGAACTAACTTACCTATGAGAATTTATATTATAGCTGTACTTGGACCCTTCTCTTTTACAACACTAATGGGAGTGAAGGGTA
The DNA here is from genome assembly GCA_011762715.2 of Neuroterus valhalla. NCBI lineage: Eukaryota > Metazoa > Arthropoda > Insecta > Hymenoptera > Cynipidae > Neuroterus > Neuroterus valhalla. Next base: position 13,563 of record WSXT02211341.1, on the reverse strand, counting down.
CTTGTCCTGCATATCACATGGTCTACCGAAATGTCAAATTTTCCCACTTTCCATCATTCCATAGCACTAGTGACGAGTCTATCCGCTTGATCCAGTTCCTCCTTTTTCGAAAATTTTCATGAAGAATTCGAAAGAACTGGACTTGTCACAGTAAATTTGTGACAAATATAAGAATTCCGGAAAACTATTCTTATACTGATTCAGAAGAAGAAAACTAGAAATAGATCTCTCTTCAAATCGGTGATAAAAATTCTTTCACAAAATGACCCAAAATAGAGAAATCTTTTGGAATCTCTGAAAATTGTTCGAAATCATCCAAATCTCCTGAACTCTTGAGATTTACCGTAAAAAAATCTGCCCGCTACGCGGGCACATTCTCATCGCGCGCTTCGCGCGCAGCTCGCAAGGTCAAGCCCGCCTAAAACGCGCGTGTGTCGGATCTCGCGCTTCGCGGTTGGTTATGGATTTACCTCGCACTCGGTATTTGTACTCCCCTACATTTATATTCAGATCTTTTGAAACTCGATAGACAAATGTCGACTACTTTAATTTGATGATTGTGAATTTTCTTTCGTTAAAGATTCTCCGGCTTTAACGAATACATTCTCATCGCGTGTTTCGTGTTCCGCACTCGATAAATATTTGATCGAAACGGTGAAAAAGTTTTGTTGCACAATTTTTTTCATATGTTGTGTACTTTTTCTATAAATGAAATTATTTAATGTTCTAGTTTATTCTATACAATGAAAACAAACACTACGCATTCAATAGGAAAAATGATAACAAATTTATAGATCTTTTTTGGGTGAACAACTTTTTTCTATCAGTCTTCTGTCTCAGCCTCCGTCATTTTTAAAAAAATTTTATTATTCCATTTTTATAGTCATTTTTCCTGTTTGGAATGAAAACCACATATTCTGTTACAAAAAAATTCATAACACATTTAAAGATATTTTCCTGGTAAAGAACCTGTATCTATTTGTTTCTTCATAAGCTTGTGACAATCGTCCGGAAATACAATTTTTTCCTTTTTAATATGCATTTTATTCCTAAAGAATCCAGAACTACTTGTCTTATCAAAAAAAAAATTTTACAAAATTTGTAGATCTTTTTTTGGGACACACTTTTTGTAAATTTATATTTTCCCGTAACTTGCATAGTTTGACCAAGAAATGAAACTTTCTATTTTTCATCATTTTTTGTGCGGCAAAAATTTGATTTTTCGATTTTTTGAGAAAATTCCAAAATTTGTGAAGACTGTCTCGTAGGGCTCCCAAAAACAAGCATTTTTTCTCTCTCACTTTTTTTCGTATTTCCTTCGTTATGGTAAAAATTCTCATTTTTGTTTATATTTTTAAATTTTGAAAATCTCATAACTCTGACAATTTTGTTTTTATCAAAAAACATCACAAATATAAACTGTTTCACTTATTACTCACTACAAGAAACTGTACTTATAATTATCGAATCTTGAAAAAACTGGTCTTAGAAATTTTCAAAATAGTCTAACTTTTCGAATATGTTTACCAAATAGCTGGCTAACGAACTTGACCTTCAGTTTCTGACACTGAAAGAGTATACCAAAGGCCAATCAAATCGATAGGTTCCTCCGAAGGTTATCGTGCTCACAGACAGACATACAGACGTACATACAGACAGACATACAGACATACACATACGTAAAAACCTGTTTCTCGGATTCAGGGGGTCGCAAAACGTGGAAATTTGACGGAAACGGGGGAGGGGAGAAGGCTGTCAAATTTTACACAAATCCAATACTTTCTCTTATGAGAATGTAAAAATTAACAATTGACAAGGGGAGAAGCGAAAAATGATTCGGAATTGGGAATCATCCGTTAGGTATACACCCTGATCACCAATCAAAATCAGAATCGTCATCAGCATTACCATATAATCATCATCATCTCGGACCAGCTGTTTCGTTTGTTGCATAAATTCCACTTATGATTTGAGGTGGAGCTGAAGTAACTTTAATTGCAAAGTCCTTACATATGACTAACTACTGAAGCCCAAAAAGTTCCACTTTGTAAAACACAGGAGGGTTTCGTAGCCCATTTAGTCATCAGTAAAGTTGCTCTAATCCCCCCCCCCCTCCATTTCATGCATCGCTCTTCCCCCCTTTTTACCCTCCCGACCCTTCCATCTCAGAATTCATTCTCATTTGTTCTCACCATCTTTCATTTAACCTCCATTCTCATCACTTTCCATTAAATTCATTCTCCACTCTACGTTTCCTGGTACTTTCCCTCATTTTCCCCTCTTTGCTCACTCCTTGCTTCTCATAGCCCCTCTCCCTCATCGCCCATTCCAGCCTCTTACTTTATCCTACTTCCCCTTAGTTCCCTTTCTCTCTTTCACTACCTTCCCTCTAACTCCTGATTACTTCATTCACTCACTTTTATCTTCCTTTACTTCTCGCCTCATCCAATTTCTCATTCCAATGTCTTTCCTCCAATTACCGTTACTCCTCCTTCCTTCATCTTATTAGACTCTGCTTTCTTTTCACTTTCCTGTCCTGTTCCTGCCTCTTCCCTCACTTATTACTTCCTACCTATCATCACATCGACTAACTCCTCCTCATTGTTCTCCACTGACCCTCATCTACTCTTATTTCACTCTCTTCCCATTCTCCTCAACTTCCATTATTTCATCTATCTTTCGCTAACTTTCTTATGCTTCTACATAAATTTCTGCTCTTCGTCACTGGAGTATGTGAGGAAAATTATGCAAATAATTTTTGTCTTAACCTACAATGAATTCCAACTCCTGAATAACTCAATGATTGGAAAGTAAATCAAAGTACAGATAAAATATAGTTTGATATGCAATCCTAGAAGCATACATTTTTGATTTCCGATATTGTAGTAACCTAAATGAATAAAATGAGATCACAGAGGACACTTCTCTAATGAAATCATACCACTTTGTTGACTCCAAAGGTGGGTCAGACTGTTAATGAACGAGTGCATGGTGAAGTGTTCTAGTTTGCCACACGAACCGGAAGCGATTTCAAACCAACGCCCCTTTTCCTCTCGACAAAGTCTTTCCTTTAACTCTCGTCCTGCTGGTAATCGTCAATCCGATCAGCCGGAATCTCTTCAATCCACCAGCTACACCACAAGTATTTCGCTTCAGTCCACTTCTTCGACTTCCAATCATGCATTTACTCAACTGGTCCTAATCTCTCGAGGACACTTGGCGATCGTTACGTCGATCTAATTTGGAAGATTCACTTGACCAATGGGAAAATCTCTTTCATGCCATTCTAGTTACGACCACTTATACACCAATTTTTGCAGCTTTCTTGTTTTTATGGAGAATCACTTGGGTGATTTTTTTCATAATTAAGGTCAAACATTGAGGAATTCGAAAGTTGAATCAAAAATCATAAGCACTTGAAATGAAACGGTAATCCAAATTCTGCCATAGCTTTACTAAAAACTTCCTCAATTTCTTTCCTGATTCATTGAGGAAACACTTTCCATCTTTCATTTCCCTTCCCATCACATGATTGACCCCCCCCCCCCATTTTTTCAATCCCAATCACGCACTTTCTCTTTTGCTCTTCTCCTATTACTTCCCCTTACTGTTCGTCCCTCATTTCCCCTAACTTCTCTCCCCATCCAGCTACTTCTTTTGAACTCCTTCCTTTATTTCACGTTACTTCCTCTGCTTTTCCTTTCTAAACATCACTACACCTCAATCCTCTTTATTGTGCCTTATTTCCTATCACTGATCTTTTACAACCTCTTTTCTTCTATTTGCTTCTCAGTCCCCCCTCCTCCCAACTTCCCTTACTTCCTCCTACTTTTAATCGTATCGACGGTTTCATTTTTCCTTACTTCCCATCGCTTCTGCTTACTTCTCCTGATCTTCTCTTCCCATTTTTCGTTTTATTCCCTCATGTTCTTATGCCTAACAACACTACCACTACACTTTACTTCATTGTTTCATATTCCTCATAATTGCCCTTCTTTGTTCTCTACTCCCCTCTCCCCTCAGTGTCCACTACTTTCCCCTCTTATCCTCATCTCCACTCACTTTCAATCGGGTCTACTAAATTGTTTTAATCGATCTACTCATTTTCTTAAACTCAACTGCACCTGCCCCTACTTCCTATTACTGGTTCTCTCCTGATTTTCCCTTAGTTACCCTCACTTATCTACTGTTACACCTTCCTTTATCTTTCTCCCTTTTTTCCCTTACTTCGTATCCAATCCGTTTACTTCTTCTTATCTCCTTTGTTCATTCTCCGTTTCTCCCCCTCACTTCTTTCCTCAATTTTAGTTTTTACTTCTCACGTTCTTCTGCTCAACACTGCTCCCTCTAGCTTTCCTTTACTGTTCCATATTTCCTATTAATACCTTCTTTAACTCTTAACTCACCCCTCCCCTTATTGATTCTTACTTCCCCCTTCAATCCTCATTTCTACCTAGTTTTCATCCCATTACTTACATTTTCTCGGACTTACCCTCACTCACTCTTACTTTCTATCACTCACCCATCCCATGTTCTCCATTGATTCTCCTCGTTTTTTAATCTCATATTCTTCATGACACCCCATTTCTCCCCATTTCCTATCCCAGCTCCTTGCTTCTACCTATATCCATCCCTCACTTCCTTTTATTTCCCATTACATCCTTCTATTTAACTCACATTACTTATTCCCGATAATCCTCAACTCTTATCTTCATTCTCCCCATCTTATCCGCTTACTTCTTTATACCTCTCCCCCATATTTTCTGTTATTTTCCCCCACTACATACTCCCTTTTGATCATCATCTCCCCCCCCCCGTCACTTCTTATCCTAATTCCTTGCCCCGCTCTACCGTTTCCTTTTCCTTCTCTTTCCCTAAATTTTCTCCCTTCATTTTCTGATACCAACCCTCTATTGCTCTTTCCAAACATCACTTTATTTCCCCTCACACCCTTCACTTTTTACTATTGCACCTTTCTTCTTAACACTGTCGCTCTCAAGTCTCCTCTCCCTTCATTGTCCCTCACGTCCGCCTTCTACCCTGAATTCCACCAAATTTTAATCCCATCCAATTACTCCTCCTGATCTCCCCTAAGTTACCCTTACTTCCTCTTACTTTCTATCACTGCCCCTCCCCTCAATTTCCCTGATTCTCCTCATTTCTCCTCACTCTTCAGATCCATTAGGTTCCTGCTCGCGGCTTTGGAATTATGAATAAAAATTTTCTGATACGTTTATTTTATTCAAAAAGTTTCAGGTTTGTTCGAACTATCTTAATGTGTGTTGATTCAACAGAAGGTTTGTTAAAAGAACTAAATTTTTGTGGTGCAAGCAAATAAATCCGGATGCTCTGACCGTTTCTGTAATAATGTAGACAACCCGACAATTTTTTAACTATATTTCCGCAGAAGTGTTTAATGAAAAGGATATATTGACGATGATAGATTCCAGCGGTGTAAGTGTTTAGTATCTGCGAGCAGAAGCCCTCATGTTTCCGTGAAAGTAAGAGGGAACCCTTATGGTTTTGCGAAAGTGAAGGTGGAAGGAGGAAATGAGGGGAGGGGGATGATGCAGGATGCAGGGATATAAAATTGGAGAAATGAGGGAAATCCGGACGAAATAAGGAGGTTTGAGGGAAAGAGGGGAAAGAAGAGAAAGAGGAAGGGATGCGCAGTGATGGGAATTTGAAAGAAATGAGGGAAGCATTGGGGAGAAGAAAAGAAGTGAGTAGTAAGCAGAGAAGGGAAACTGAGTGGAGTGAGAGAAAACGCAGGGCGTAGGGTAGATGTAATAGCCAATAAAGAAAAATGAGATAAAATGAAGGATAAGGAGGGTAAGTAGGGATAAATTATGAGATGATAGGAGGAATACGTGGAGGGTAAGGGGAGGGGTACCGGAAGACTTTGCTATGGTCAGAAATAAGGAGAAGGGAGGAACAATATTAAAGGTGAAAGAAAATGAGGGGTGGGACTTGAGAGAAACGAGTAGAGGGGATGGGAACTAAGAGGAAGTAAGGGAAAGTAAGATAAAGTGACAGGGAGTGATGAAAAGTGAGATGTAAACAGGGCAGGAAAAGGATAAAGAAATAAACAGTAAATAAAGGATAAGAAAAGTCGAGCAGGTGTAAAATATGAGATGGAAGGGATATGAGGAAAATGAGGAAGAAGGAGAAACGTGTGGGAGAGGGAGGATTCCAAAGATTTGACTTACGTGTAAATAGACTACGAACCCCTTTTCTATAGGCGCCTGCAGCCTACATTTTCTCAATTTTCTTTATTTATAAAGAAAAACATTGAAAAAGTTGTACGTTAAGTCGTGGCAAAATCTTGATAAAACCTTGGTTTTGAACTGTTTATGAACCCTCATTTTCCAATAATAATACTTAGCTAACTATATTTTATGCAATTTATTTATGTTCTTGAAGCTTATGATCTGATAAATTTTGGTCGAACATTTTTTATTTAGAAATATTAGAAAAGATTTTTGTTCATAATGAAAAGTGATTAGAATCAGATTAAGAAGAGAGTTTTGATTTGAATCCCTTCCCATGAGTACCGTTCCTAATTTTTTCGTATCTGCTATCAAAAAGAATTTGTCGCAATAAATGGAATTTATCATCGTTCCGTTTGAAAAACGTGGCGATCCTATCGTCGAGACATTAACATCATAATACTTTTAATGAGAACTTTTCATGTGTTTTCCGGGTATTATTAAAATATTATGAGTTGCTGATGCGTTGCGGCAATAAAACACTAAAGGCAAGAGGAAGTGACTGTATATATACTTGTGAGATGTGGGTGTTGTGGGATGTGAGTGTCATGGGGTGCGCCGATAGGCTCCGACGCACTTGTTCAATGCTACGCGAATTCAATAACACGCGATATTTCCATGTGTGCACTTAAACAGTAGAATCTCGATGCAAATATACACTTACACATACACATACATGTATCGTATATCAACCGATATAGATTTCTATTTCCGTTTAAAACGCCCGCCAGTTTTATATCCACCTGCGTTCGCGTAATCCTGATCGGATATGACCTGTGTGCACTCGTATTCATAGTTTTCAATTTATTTCGTGATATTGGGACAGTCGTTTGATTTAGATCTCTCCAACTGTAATACTATTTTATTTATTTATTTTCATTTCCCTTTTTTGTTGCAAGAGTGGTTTCCGTTGCATCACCGTATAGGAGAGAAGCGGGTATTGTTGCGCATAACATTTAACAATCGATAGAAAAGGAAATATTATCTTATATTATCAATAATGAAATCAATAATTATTATGAATATTATAACAGATGGACTATTGATAAATTCTTACCGTAAGAATAGAAACGAAATAGTGTAGAAAAAGTTTATGTATTACATATGTGTGAAGTCAGTAGTCGTTACAATTTCAAAAACATCACGAAGAGAGTGGTTTCGGGATAACAAGAAAGTTTTCATCATACCTCAATCGAAAATTCGACTTTCGATGTCTGTAAATCGGGTCGAAAATCGAGTTTTCGACCCTAGGGTCGAAAGTTACAGATCAATACAAATGGCGGTGATCTGTGTACATGGATCTGTCACTTTCTTCCCTCTGGTAGAAAACTCGATTCTCGACTCGCTTCACAGGCATCTTCAATCGAATTTTCGATTATCGGTATGATGAAAAATAGTATGCGCAACTCGGGGCGAAGCAACGATTTCACTCGTGAAATCGTTGCCTTTCGCCCCTCGTTGCGCAATATACTATTTCCCCATGGTCCAAGGGGTGTATTTTTCTAAATTGTTTATTATTTTTGTGGGCCAACACTTAACACGTAAACTCTGGGACGTCATTATTGAAGATATTTGAGTAGTGTTGCTGTATTTAAAGCTTGGTGTGAAACGATATAAAACATATCTTGATGTAATTATCACATACAATTATGTTGTATAGAAACATATAAGACAACATATCACTATTTGAATATTTTTGTTGAAATATAAGTTGTACTATCTTTATTGTTTTATTTAAATCACAGTCCAGAGTTTTAAGGAATGATGATGTTCTTCCTGAGACTGATTTCATTTTAAATTATGCAGACTGGCGACACTCACGTCACCGATCGTCTCCAAATTGAAATGTTTTTCTAGGTGCGAAAGAAGGGGACACGTATTTTTTTTCATTTTTCGATTGGACCAAAATTACAGGATTTATGTTGCTTTTTAAGTTACTTTCTGAAATGATTCTCAGTCAACTGGAAAATGAAAATACCTGATATTTTCGTATTTTTTTAGTTGTTCCGTGGCTGCTCTGTGTTCTTCATTTAGTTTAAGGTGTTCATTCAACTTGACTCAACCATTTTGAAAAATAATTGAAATTAACCTAGAAATTGCTATTTTCATAAAAGTATTAAAATCCGCTTTTCCCAAAAACAGCCTGTTTTTTTTCTGACTTTTTCTTACAAATAGCTGATTCTAAGAACTAAATTTAAGCTATATGGGACTTTTTAATTTTTCGTTATATGGAAATAAAAAAAAACAAATCGATTTTTTTCACTTTTTGCGTTTCTTCGCGCGAGTCTTTTAGTAAATCATTTTCAATCATACAAAAATATTTTTAAGATAACTATAACTAGATTACTATAATTAAGTTTTGAATTTAGTAAGCCAGTAATTCAATTCTTCATTACCATCCGAAATTTCAACTTCAATCTTATCTATCTGTTGACTTTCAGTGTTAATGTTTTTAATGAACTTGTGCCAACTATTGCAAACCTCGTCTGAGCTTCCTGCCATCAATTGAGGAAACCTCGATGCTACTTTTTCTGCTAAATTACTTGTACTTATCGATTTAATATCAAATAAATTTTACATAAGACTACTAAAAACGTTTGAACTAAAAGAAGCTAGTAATAAGTTAATATGAATCATACGTCAAATTCCCGATCTCTTTTTCTAATATAACCACTTTATGTAAATAAATATAAATTTAATAAACAAAACATTGCAGTCGTGAACAAAAGAGGATCTGGAGTAGAAAACGGGATATCGAAATGTATTTTAAATGGGTTACACAATTTAAAATAGCATAAAACCCAATGTATTTTAAGCGGGATTATTCCCATTTTTTTCGTCGGACCTCAATTAAACTATTTCAACAATTTTTCTTGATGAAATCGACTTATTAGGAGACTCGCGCAAATAAACGCAAAAAAGTGGAAAAAAATCGATTCTATTTTTTTATTTCCACATAACGAAAAATTGGAAAGTTCCATATAGCTTGCAATGAAGGTCTTGGAATCAGCTATTTGTGGAAAAAATTCTGGCACAAAAAACATGACGTTTTTGAGAAAATCGAATTTGATTTTTTTTATAAAAATAGCGATTTCTAGGATAATTTTGAATATTTTTCAAAATGGTAAGGCCAAACAGAAAGAACACCTAAAACTACATCAAACAACACAAAGCAGCCACGAAAATCTTCAAAACTACAAAAATATCAGGTATTTCCATTTTTCAGTTGACCGAGAGTCATTTTAAAGGTTAACTTAAAAAGCAGCATAAATCCTGTAATTTTGGTCCAATCAAACAAACAAGAAATACATATCCCCTTATTTTGCACCTAGAAAAACATATTTCAATTTGGGAACGATCGGTGACATGAGTATCGCCAGCCTGCTTGGGTTGAAATGGAATCGGTCTCAACATAGTTAATATATTGTATAATTAAATACTAAAATTGACCTGATAACATTTAAATTATTTCCTGGGTAACAAAAACAATAATAAAGCTCAAACATTTCTGATTCAAAATGCATCTCTTTTCGTCCAAAATTCTACTCTTTAGTAGAACATTCAACCATTTCGATGGAAAGTCTTCTTCTTCTTCTTCTTCTTCTTCTTCTTCTTCTTCTTCTTCTTCTTCTTCTTCTTCTTCTTCTTCTAATAATTAATGTTTATCAATTGAAAGTTATTTATTCCCATCCGAAAAAGCTACAATTATATTTTTGGTTCAGAATTCATCTTTTCTGTTCAAAAATCATATAATTTGGTTGAAAGCCGAGTTATTTGGTAAAAATACAATTATTGTGTTAAAAAGTAATCTTTGTCGGTCGAAAATTCAACAATAATTTTGAGTTTTTCGTTCCCTCAATAGATGATCGATCGAATTGGATCAAAATTAATCTTCTTGGAACGAAGTCATCTTTTGGTAGACAAGGTATTTTTTTGAAATAAAAATTCATTTATTATGTTGAGATTTGAATTGTTTAAATAAGAAAGTCTGCTATTGTTTTTCTGGATAAACATTGATCCCATTTTTTTGAATCCAATTCCTCAGATAAAAAACTATTTAGTTTGTTAAAGATTAATTTATTGCGAATTAGAATTGATTTTTCAATTCTATTTCTAGAAAGTTTCACATTTTTTGTTTTTCTCAATCGATGGTAAACCAATTTATATTGAAAAATCATATTTTTGGGTTCAAAATTCCGATATTTTCTAGAAAATTCGACTTCTTATCTAGAAAATTTCACATTTTTTGTTTTTTTCGATCAATAGTAAACCAATATATATTAAAAAATCATTTTTTTGGGTTCAAAATTCCAATATTTTCTAGAAGATTCGACTTCTTATCTAGAAAATTTCACATTTTTTGTTTTTTTTTCGATCGATGGTAAACCAATATATATTAAAAAATCATATTTTTGGGTTCGAAATTCTAAGATTTTCTGAAAGATTCGACTTCTTATCTAGAAAATTTCACATTTTTTGTTTTTTTCGATCGATGGTAAACCAATATATATTAAAAAATCATATTTTTGGGT
>WSXT02211330.1:0-17732 GCA_011762715.2 Neuroterus valhalla | reverse complement strand
GATATCTAACGCGTGCTTGTGATTGGTTATTCTTTATTGTTAATAACTTGAGAATTATCAACTTGGCAAAAAAACTTCAGTATTATTTTCGACTCCATTTTTTTTTGGAATCCAAAAATCCAAAAATGTATTTTGAATACCAGGACACCCTGTAGAAGTAAAACATAGTGTAACGTTCGATTTCGTAATTATTTCTTCTTGTATGTCCATCGTACATGAATGGAAAGATTTATAGGATAAAAATACGTGGTTCAGAATTTAGAGTAGTTCTGGAAAGGCAGTTTATTTTTTCTGTTCTCTATATAAGTTGGCAGAGATCCATTTTTCTTTGGTGGGTAAGAAAAGAACATATTCTTCCTCAAGACTGTTTAAAAACTGTAGCTGGAGATGAATCGAGTTTGAAGATTTATGAGTTGTGAATTTCGGAAATTCAATTCAAACCGTTTTCTGAATCCGAACGATTTTAATAGAAAAAAAATTCATCCTTTAAAAATCTAAATAAATTTAATAATCAGTCGAATCACAAATTACAAATACTGTTGCCTGAGGTACCACGAAACATTGATTGAACTTGAGCAGCACTAGAACATATTCTAAGAAATACGAATTGTTTCAACCACCATCATATTCATCAAAAACAAACTCATTGCTTCTACGCAAATAATCATCTTTTAAAACTCCTAATATGATTATTCTTGCGGATATAGAATAGTAGAAAGCACTATCAAAGTAGTGACAATGCGTAGAATGAAAATAAAACTCACTTGTAGAACGAAAATTGATGCTCGGCTTAGTGTGATTGCGCGATCTAGAATTTCCTTCTGAATTTTTCCTTCTGAACAGTTAGTTTTAAGAGAGAAGGAAGGGTCAACTCGAGGAGAGGCGATCTCGTTGTTCAAGCCATCTTCTTTTTGTTTCTGAAATTGTAATGCAGAATGGAGTGTACACAGTCATTAGTACCATCCTGTTACTAACGAGTCAGTCCTATGTACTGTACTTGTTAGACACCCGACAAATGCTGAGGTTGAATTCCGTCTACTGGACTGCTGTAATTTCTTAATATTTACCCTCCAAGCACCAATTTACTGAAGAACTGGAAGGCGTCTTAAAATATATACACTTTAATTATATCGTTCACGTGATTCGAAATACTGATTTACTTTGTGATACAATGCAGTTGTTATACAGTTACCTACTAACTGGCATTCTTTCCAACATTTTATGGAAATTGAGACCATTGACAATCAAATTATAGAACGACACTGACTTCTAGTTGTGTTAAGTGTACTTGAACACTGTAGCTTGAATATGAAGTTTGAGAAAAAAGATCATATTTTTATACACAAAAGATCGTTGAATTTGTAGAACACGATATTTCTTAAATATTACTGTACGATCATTATTAACGCGTAAGGTTCAAAAATATACAATGCTAGAACGTACATAAAGTCCAACCTAAGAAGTGCCATATTTTCCGGTCCATAATAATTTATAAAAAATATAACAAGTGTCATTTGAAACCATCCAAAATATTGTCCCGAGGATTGTACATTTTAAAAATGCCGTATTAATAATTGTTGACTAAATTTTTCCAATAATATGGCATCGAAAATCGTATCGAAGAAATAATTTGAGGAGGCTTTTTGATTAGAACGTTCAACATGCCTGTTTAAAAGGGTGGTCCAAAAAATTTTTTTTCGAATTTTTATGCAAAAAGCCCGGAAATTTGTTCGAATCCACAAAAAAACGCAATTTTTTTGTTTGAAAAAAATAATATTCAGAGGTGGCGCATGCGCCATGAAGTACACGTATTTCCCATAGGAAAAAAAGAGGTGTTTGTATATCCGGGATTCTCAATATTAGGTGAATCGAGTTCGAAATCCACCTTTCCTCTTCACCATTAGTTACAAAATGCGATGATATTATTACTTTCCAAATATCACTCCCAATATAGGGTCCCGAAAAACCCCTATAAGTTAAAAAATGGGAATTTTCGAGTCTTTGGCGCTAATTCGGAATTTTTAGCGCTTTTTCTAACAATGATTGTTTCAAAAATATGAAATACTACTTTATACTTATAATTAGAAGTTTATTTGAACTTTTAAAACAATTTATTATTGTTTTTAGCAAATTTCTTTCAGAAAAGGGTTAGAAAGTCAAGGTTTTTTCTGAATTTTTCAATTTATTCCTAAAGTTTCAGTTAAAACAAGGTAATAATCAATTATAGTTACCAAAAATAATTGTTTTAACGATTCCTTATTATTTATAAAAATATTCTCTGAGAATAATGCTTTAAAGTTGCAGTTTTTCCTGAAATTTTCAACTTTTTGTCCACTTTTTACTTAAAGTAAGTAATTATATCATTTAATTTACCAAGAAGAATTGTTAACACAAATTGTAAATGTTTATAGCTATCTTCTTCTAGATTAAGACTACATAGTTCCGGTTTTTTCCTGAAATTTTTTACTTTTCACTACTTTTCAATTACATAGAAGTAATAGTTACTTCATGTTAAAGAATTAATTATTCAAACAAATTATTATCATTGCCTATAATATTTTCTTTGCTTATTGATAGAAACTTTTGGTTTTTTTCTGAAATTTTCAACTTTTTGCCCACTTTGTACATAAATTTAGTTGATATTTGACTCAATTCAACAAAACTAACTGTTTGAACCAATTATGATTGTTCATGGCTATCTTCGCCCATATTAGTTCTAAAAAGTTGCGGTTCTTTCTAAACTCTTAGACTTTTTGTCTACTTTTCACTTAGCGAAGTAATAATCAATCCGAGTTAACGAAAATGCTTAAATTTTATTGTTTTTTTTTCAATCTTAACTATTATATTTTTGATTGAAAATTTATATTTTTCGGTCGAAAATTTAACTCTTTGGTTGGAAGTTGAACTACTTTCTCAAAAACTCTATTTTTGCATTAAAGATGCATAATTAAAGTAGAAAATTCTGAATTCAAATTTCACTGAATGAATTTAGCTTTTTCGTTTTATGGATTTTTTTTTTAATTGAGAAAAGAACAAAAATTATTGACATAAAATAATACTTAGCACTAATCTAAGAGAAGATATCCAGAAACAATCATAATTTGTTCAAACAATTACTTTTATTATATTGAATTAAAAATAAGATCACTCCATGAGAAAAGTGGGCAAAAAGTTAATCATTTCAGAAGAAACCGCAAGTTTCTATCACTATGCAAAGAAAATATTATTAGCGATGATAATGATTTGTTTGAACAATTATTTTTTCAACATGAGTTAATTATTGCTTTAATATAATTGAAAATTGGTAAAAAGTTAAAAATTTCAGGAAAGACCGCAACCATGTATTAATTATCTAGAAAAAGGTAGCTTCAAACATTTACAATTTGTTTAAACAATTATTCTTGCTGAATTAAATTATATAATTACTTACTTCAACTGAAAACTGGATAAAAAGTTTAATATTTCAGAAAAAACCGCACTTTCGTAGCATTTTTCTAAGAGAATACTGTTATAGTTAATAACAAATTGTTTCAATAATTATGTTTCTTAACTCTAATTGCTTCTTATCTCGCTTCAGCTGAAACGTTGAAAACAAGTTGGAAAATTCCGAAAAAACCTTGACTTTCTAACCCTTTTCTAAGAGAAAGTTGCTGAAAACAGTAATAAATTGTTTTAAAAATTTGAATAAACATCTGGTTATCAGTTCGAAGAAGTATTTAATGTATTTGAAACAATCTGCGTTGAAACAACCGCAAAAAAATCACAATTAGCGCCAAAAACTCGAAAAAAACATTTTCTCACTCATAGTTTTTTTTTGGGACCCTATAAAACAGTTTTATGGGGGTGATATTTGAAAAGTGATATTGTATTGGCATTCTGTGACTAATTGTAAAGAGATATGATGAATCTCGATCTCGATTCATCTAATATTGAGAATTCTGAATAAAATGTACAAAAGCCTCTTTTTTCTCATGGGAAATACGTGTTAAACTTCATGGGGCTCGCACAACCTCTAGATATTATTTTTTTTCAAAACAAAAAAAAGTCGTTCATTTTTTTGTGGATTTGAACAAATTCCCGTGCATTTTGCATAAAAATTCGAAAAAAAAATTTCGAACGCATTTTTTGACCACCCTACTGTTTAATCTGACATTTCTAGGCTTTGGATTCTTTGAAATGATTATATAATGGTATATTCTCTAATCTGAACTTCAACGATCCTTTAGGCATGAAAAAATGTCTTGAAAAGGATGCAGAACTGCATCAAAGCGTTAAAAACGTCTGAAATATAACTGGAATTTAGCCACTTACGGATTGTGAATTCATTTACCCAGTCTAAAAGAATAATAATCATTATTATTATAGCCCTACTGATGGTGTTCTTGCGTTGCCGTCTCGGTAGGGCTTGATCTTTCCTCTAATGACTTTGATGGCCACGTTGGCCGCAGCATTGCTACTGACAGGGTTACACATGCCAGGCAGACAGAAAACGAGGAGGAAAGGGACTAAGAGGAACACAAAAAAAACCATTTCATCAGGAATACCGTGGGAGAGCATCATATGGACAACCGAAATGATGGAAGAATTGATGCGCCCTATTATCAAAGCGCGAAATTTGAGACCAAGCGCCAAAAGGGCTTCAATTTGAGGACTTAGGTCGGAGAGAAGTATCCCCAAATACAAAGAGTCTTGTGAAGGATCTCATCACAAAGGTCAAGGACATCTGTAATAATCTCCTTATCTCAGAAGACCGAGCCATGTAGATTAGGCGAGAGGTGGAATCGGCGGGGGAAACCGTCGATGGTGAACATCAGTTAGAAGAAGCTCCACTACAAGATCAAGTGGAGACTGATGATGCATCACAACATCATCATGATATTGATGTTTCTTCACAACTTGTTGATGATCCAGTACCATCCAGTACATCTTTCAGAAGAAGACGACCCCATTCAAACAGAGGCTGAAGTGGAGATTCAGCGATCAAGAAGACAATTAAAATGGACATACCATATGAACAGAGATCAGACGCGCCTTTATTTTGTGGCTCAGGGTAGTGGTCAGAGTGTGAGAAGAGAACATCATCATATTTTCTTACTTGAGTACCCACATCTAGCCACAAGGATAGGGAAACAGAATCTAGCAGATCAAAAAGTTGAAATTGCCACTATCAAAATGGAGGCTGAACAGCAGCCTCCGAATAATGAAATGCACATAGGAGATGCGGATAATGATGACCTTATCGAAGCTGAAGACATAGGTGCTAGGGGTAGTGAAGAACGAAAGCCGGATGCACTAGAACTATATGCGGACATCAACGTTAACGTTGATTTGAACAACGTTATCCCTGACAAACTGCAGCATCTCGAAACGAATTCCGGTCAAGCCTTATTGGAGTTTAGAAATGTAGAACCAACGAGAAGACATTCTTCGACGAAAATGTTCATCACTTATGATCTGCTTGCACTGATATAACACTTCAACAACAAGGTTTTGCCTTTGCACTTGAATGCAGAACTATCAGCCTCACAGGTGCAAACTCTTGTATATTGTGCGGCTGTAGCAGTTGTTAGAACATTAGGTCGCAGAACTAGGCCTACAGATGCAGTCTTTGCCGCAAGACGGAAACAAGATTCCCCATGGAAAATCCGGTTGGATATGGATGTCATCAAAGTAAGAAGCAAATTGGGTCAACCATCCCAATGTAAGCGAGGAAACAGAGCCAGAAAGCTGATACTCCGTGCAAATGATATCTTCTACCCTCGGAACATCGGCACACTGACACCAACGATATTAGATGAGGTAATTGATTTTCATCGGCAGAGACTTTGTGTTCCAACTGCCAGACTGCTTCGATTCAACAAGAGTAGTGCAAGAAGGCAGCGAAATCGAACCTTCAATGAAGATGAAAGGAGGTTCTACCGTGAACTAAATAAGGAGCGGAACATGCAGCTAAACACTGAAGTTCCTCAATCGGCAGACATGGCCGACAAATGAATTGGTGTTTGGGGAAAGATCCAGTGATTGGAAAGCTCCAGGTCCGGACATGGTGCACAACTTAAGGTACAAGTTCCTTACAAGTGTGCACACTGCGTTGCGAAGAGTTTCCAGAAGATCATTGGACATCTTGATCTAATGCCGAACTCTATGCTCAAAAGAACAACGTATATGTTGCCTAGAAACCAAACGCTCGAAATCCATCTGAAAAACGACCAATCGACTATCTCCTCACGATTTATAAGTGTCTCACAGCTGTCATCGCAGATGAGGTTTACCAGCACTGTGATGAGAATAACATCCTCACCGAAGAACAAAAAGGATGTTGCAAGAACTCGTTATGTACATGTTGTAATTTTGCGTTGGTAGCTCTGAGCCTGCATCCAGAGGTGACGCAATCAGTTTCTATTTACAAACTCTGCTTCTGTATAATGACAACATCATAACGAGACGAACTTTATATCACACTAATAACTCATTTGTGTGACTGACAAAATATCTGCGCAACAAATTTCGAACTTTGTTTTTATTTTTTCGAATTATTTACATCTTGACTTCATCAGATACTTCACTTAGTCCGTGGCTGGTGATTAAACACCGGGTAATATAACCCGAGTTCAATTTTCGACGAATAAAAATAATAAGAATAACCCCATCGATAGTGTTCTCGCGTTGCCGTCTCAATAAGGCTTGATCTTTCCTCCAATGACTTTGATGGTTACGTTGGCCGTACCATTGCTACTGAAAGGGTTACCCATGCCAGACAGACAGAAAACGAGGAGGAAAAGGGCTAAGAGGAACACTAAAAAAACACAATCATGATGGAGAGTCTTTTGAATTTATTCAAACGCTTGTCGCTTCCCGAGGATCGTCGAGGCGACCCTGGAGCCATCTCTGGGGGCTACAGCATGCGGGAGGGTGGTCATGGCGAGTTGAGGATGCTTTGGCTAGTTCAAGCGATTTGCAGCCAACCACCTCATCAGGAATACCGTAAGAGAGCATCATAAGGACAACTGAAATGATGGAAGAATTGATGCGTCTCTATTACCAAAGCACAAAATTCGAGACCAAGCGCGAAAAGGGCTACGATTTGAGGACAAATTTCGCGGAGAGTTGGTAGCTCAAAGAAAGCATCCAGAGATGACGCAAGTTACCTTCAACATACTCTGCTACTGTGTAAAGACAACATCATTGCATGATGAACTTTGAAACACACCAATAACTGGATATTGTGCCTGCCAAAAGATCTGCTCAACAGATTTCGATTTTTGTTTTTGAATTTTTACCATCTTCACTTCATCACGCACTTGACTTAGTCCATGGCTGGTGATTACACACCAGGTGATATAACCCAAGATCAATTTTTGATGTATAATAATAATTTGAAAAACAACGAAATAACTGAAAAACTGCAGCACCACGAATGGAATTTTGGTCAAGCCTTACTAGAGTTCAGGAATGTCGAACCAATGAGAAGGCATTCTTTGTCGAAAATGTTCATCACAAATAATCTGCATGCACTGATAGGGCTACTCAACAACAAGGTTTTGCCTTTGCACTTGCATTCAGAATTATCAGTGTTGCAGATGCAAACTCTTGTATATTGTGCGGCTGTAGCAGTCTTTAGAACTTGAGGTCGAAGAACGAGGCCTACAGATGCAGTCTTCTCCCCAAGGTGGAAACAAGATCCTCCATGGATTTCAAGTTGGATATGAATGTCATCAAAGTAAGGAGCGAATCGGGTCGACCGACCCAATATAAGAAAGGAAATAGAGCCAGAAAGCTGATACTCCATAACAAGAGTAGTGCAAGAAGGCAGCAAAATCGAACCTTCCAGGAAGATGAAAGGGGGTTCTATCGTGAACTAGATAAGGAGCAGAACACGCAGCTGAATACTGAAGTTCCTCGATTGGGAGACATGGCCGACTACTGGTCAGGTATTTGGAGAAAGAATCTCAGAAGCAATTTAGACGATGCTTGGTTCCAACTAGAGAAGGAGACGGCAAGCTCAAACCCTATAATGGAGCCTATCACCATCATAGACTCGAACGTTTCAGCTGTTTTGGAAAAATTCAATAATTGAAAAGCTTCTGATCCGGACAGGGTGCACAACTTCTGGTACAAGTACTTACAAGTGTGCACATCGCATTGGCGAAGAGTTTCCAGGAGATAATTGAAAACCCTGATCTAATGTCGAACTATATGATCAATTAACCATATACATATTGCCTAAAAAACCAGACGCCCGAAATCCATGTGAATCTCAACCAATCGCCTGTCTCTCAACAATTTATAAGTGCCTCACAGCGATCATTGTAGATAAGGTGTACCATCAATGGTATGAGAATAACATCATAACCGAAGAACAAAAAGGATGTTGCAAAAACTTACGGGGCAGTAAAGATCTAGTCGCCATTGACGGTGTGGCCATGACCCGAGCTAGGAAACATCGAAGAATCTTGCACATTGCTCACATTACCTACAAGCAAGCATTTCGTTCAGTACCACATGACTATTTGTTTCAAGTTCTGAAGATTTACAGGATCTGCCCACGCACCATTGACCTACTAGATCGTACGATCATGCTTTGGGAAGCAAAAATCAAGTACTTTGATCATGGAGAACCAAGGACAAATAGACCAATTCGCATTACGAAAGGTATCTTTTAAGGAGACTCCTTCAGTACATTATGGTTATGTTAAGCGATGGATACATTGAGCCAAATACTGAATAGCATGTCTCATGGATTCAGAATTCATGATGATAAGGATGTTCATATACTGATCCATTTTCCTCTACATGGATGACCTTGAGTTGTGCGCTAGTTCAAACCAAAAACTGCTGCAAGTGGTCAATGTCACTAGAAAGTTTTCAAATGACATCCACATGAAGTTTCGACTAGATAGATGCAGAACAGTGCATTTCAATCGAGGAGAATGGGACACCGAAGATTCGGTCAACGAGAATGAGGACAGTTTGGAGGCAATGGTTGAGTGTGAGTCATATAAATATCTGGGTATTCTTGAGTCCAAAGGAATACAGCATACGATAGTTAACAAGAGCCTTATGACTGCTTTCACTACAAAACTCAGGTTGGTTCTTGAGAGTTCTCACAACTCTTCCAAAAAAATCCGGGCCATCAACACTTATGCTATTCCTATTCTAACCTACTCTTTTCGGCTTTTAAAATTGTCAGACATCGATCTTGAAAGGATAAACAGAACTGTTCGTGTTGAAATCACTAAGCACCGGATGCATCACAGTAATTCGTCGAATGGGAGGATATATTTTCTACGATGTATAGGGGGGTTTCGCTATACAATACCATCTGTTTAGCAGCTCTCGATGACTCGCCCTTGAATTTGTCCTCAGTGGAAGCCTCGAATGTCAGGGCAGGAACCAGAGAGGAATGGGAAACGCAATAGAGATAAAAGCTATCCACGGCGAGCACCCTAAGATCTGAGATCAGTTTGAAGTGGATGAAGCGGTATCTAATATTTGGCTGGAAAAAATTGTCCTGTTTCCGGAAACGGAAAAATTCGTGATGGCGATCTAGGAAAGGGTTATTGGCACCAGGAACTATCGCAAGCATGTTTTACTTTAAGAAGTGGTTGACAAGTGCCGATTTCGTGGAGATGACAATGAATCCATCAAGCACATTATTGATGGCTGTTGCGTTATGGCTCAGAAAGAGTTCACGCATAGACGTAATGACGTTGCGGGCATTATACATCAATTACTTGTCCAAAACCTAGGACTCTTAACAGAATGGATGTCTTTCTATAGATTCATTTCGGTTCGTGTTTCTAAGGACGGAGATTATACCTTATACTGGGGTGACACTATCCAGATTCACCCTTATATCCGAGCTAATCGAGCAGACATTGTGGTGCTGTATAGTGCAAGTATAATAAGCTGAGGCATGCAGTGAAGACGATATGGAGCAATGTGAAACAAGCATCCATTCAACCTATCGTGATATCGGCTATAGGCAATGTATACGCAAGATGCATTGAACATCTCGAACGTCTAGGAGGCATTAAGGTACTGGCAGCGGTTCAAAAAGCGGTTTAATTGAACACCTGTCGCATTGTAAGGAATTCCTTTGACCATCAGGAAGTTTGCGACTAAAACCTTGTGGAGTAACAGTTGGTAGCTCTAAAAAGCATTCGGAAGTCACGCAACTTGCCTTCAACAAACTGTGCTGCTGTGTGATGAAAACAACGTTACAAAACGAACTTTGGATCACACCAGTAATTTAAAATCGGGCCTACCAAGAAATTTGCGCAAAAAATTCTGAACTTTATTTTCAAATTTTCATATTTTTTGAATCTTGATTCCATCAGGCACTTGACCAGTCTGTGGCTGGTGATGATTGTCGGGAGAAAAGACCCAAAATTAATTTTTGACGATAGAAACGATAATATCAATAATAAAAGCAGCTCCAAAATTGAAGCTTCAAGAAAGCATCCAGAGGTGACGCAAGTTGCCTTCAGCACACTCTGCGGCTGTGTAATGACAACATCTTTACGAGACAAACTTTGGATCACGCCAATAACTTATTATTGTGCCTGCGAAATGATCTGCGAACCAAATTCTGAACTTCATTTTCAAATTTTTACCATCTTGACTTCATCAAGCACTTGACATAGTCCATGCCTTGAAAAAAAAACTATGTGAAATAATCCAAAACAAATTTTTGACGACAAAATAATAATGATAATGCCTGTTGAGGATGCTTTAGATAGCTCAAATGATTTTTAGACAATCGCCCTAACAGGAATGCCGTGGGAAAGCATCAGTCGGACAACACAAATTATAGAAAAATGGATACGTCCCTTTAACCTAAGCGCAAAGTTCGAAATTAAACGCGATAAGTGACACAATTGTAGGATGAGGTTTGCAGCAACATATCTCCTTTACAGCCACAGCTTGCTTGCTCTAGAAAAGCATGCAGTGGTGATTCGCGTTATCTTCAACACACTTTGCCGCTGTGTGACGACAACACCGTTACGAAACAAACTTTGAACAACACGTACTCTCTCCATTTTGCCTACCAAAACATCACCGCATGAATCTTTAAACTTCGTAGTAAAGTTTTCAACATCTTCACTTCACCAACCACTTGACTTAGTCTGTGGCTGATGTGTTAACACTGGGTAGAAGGACCAAAGATAAATTTTCAACAACATAACATAATTATAATAATAGTAATAAATATTATAATAATAATAATACATTAATATTAAAATAAATTATTGCAGTTGAAAATCTTTCTTTATGCAGAAATGAATCATTCTTGTTATGTTTTCTAGTAAATATTCTTAGTATCTAAAAGATGAATCTGTGCAAATAAATTTGATAGAAATGTACGTAGTATTTTCAAATGAGAAAATTAATTTTACAATCAGATCTATGAAATATAGTCGTCTCTTGTAGGAAATGTTTTCCATTTACAGTGTTCAAGTATTTGAAAGCAATCAAACAGTTGCTGTATTCTTATTTATTGAACTCCATGTTCTTTTATTATTAGTAGTCAAAATATTTTAATAAAAACTAAAAGAAGATTAATACGATATTGAACATCTTTATCTGTCTATCAGCCTGTTTTTCTGATAAAAGACAACATTCTCTCAATCGTATTTGTATTCTACATCCATATAAACGTATTTATCTCAGAGAGAACAAATTTCTACACCAAATGAAAGACCGTACATTAGGTGTAGTTACTACACCTTTTCTTGGCATGTTTTCTCATCACTTTTATCCGCTTAGTAGATTAGTAGAATATCTGACTAATTGATTCATAGAGAGCAGGCATTTTTGTGTTCCTAACAATTTCTCATTAAAATCTATCTTCTTATCCCACAACTAAAGAAGACAATATAAGAAATAAGAGGTAAATCATTTTCAGAATCTTTCATTTTGGGAACACTTAAATAAGACAAATTTATTTGAAACGTTCACTTATACATTTTTATTCAGATACTTATCCAACTATGGAGTAATAGATCAATTAAAACATTTGCGGGAATAAATATACGTAAGGGTGAAAATGAGAATTCTATCTATTTACATATTCGCTGTGATAAATGATTTCCTGAATCTTAGGGTCTGGAATTTGATATAGGGATGGACGACAACCAACATCATTAACCATGACCAAGGTTGTTGACTTGCGATATATAATCCAATATTCCATATCCGTAAGGGCAAGCCGGGTAGATCTGGAGACAGTCATCCCCTCGTCTTCCGGCTTCCATCGCCTCCATGTAATCGTGATCTGCAAACGATCCTCCTCCGTAATTTGGTCTGAAAATGTAGAATCCTGTTACAATGTAGTTGTAACTGAATAACCCTTACCAAGAGCTTCTCTTAGATAAGATACAGATCTATATATAATTATGGAAGCTTTGACGATTGAGACAGACAATTATTCCAATTCTTTTATAAATTCGGAGGAGCCTAAAAGAAAAGTTGCATAACGCGGATGTATCAATGTCACCACAACTCGTAGAAATGGATATTAGTTCAATTTTCCAAAATCAATTACAAGACGTAGCAACAGGCAGTCAATTAAATCTTGACATCAATCAAAAAATGCCTCTGGCAACGGTACCTGATCAATAATTGTAGCCCTAACTATAATCCACAGATACTTCTGAATACATGTGATAACTTTTATCAACGTTCAATTGAAATTTTCAACAATATCAAGAAACAAAACCTAGTCGAATTGGAGAAAAATATTCATTGAAGACTGCTAATATAAATCACTAGCACAGGTAAATGATTACCATTGGCTTAGTTAAAAATTGACACCATTGTACTTTGAGAAACAAACTCTTCTGACAGCCGAAAACAACCATAAGCCACATTCACTAGCAACCTCTATTACATCAATGATAATAAGTTAATTAACTTCAAGATAACTTTAAGAGAAAAATTAAAAAGCAATTTTTCGCAGCGGCATTAACTCAAATCCATAACCTGAAAGACCTATTAGAATCTGGTTGTAAGAACTTCAGTAAAAGTCAAAAACACTGTTAGCAAATATTGATTAAGACGCGTAGAGACTTTTAGAAACAATCTCTAGAAACAGCTAACAATATCTTCTTATAACGGCCAGTTACAACCTGTATCAGCATTTACAACATTGAATGAAAAAACTAGACAATACCTCATAACGAATTACAACAAGGCTCATGAGCAGTCAATAATAATCTCTAGCAACGATCAGATACCATCCCTAACAACCGATAGAAAATATGAATAATAATATCTAAATACAGATTATGCAACTATAGGCAACGTTTAGTAACTACCCTTAGCCTCTTTTCCTGAAGATCCCAAATGGACAGCTGGGAACAACTAATAGCAACGGTCAAATAGCACAACTCGACAACGATCAATACCAGCTTCAAGCTACAGCATATGCGGACTCAATACAATCCCTGAATAAGGAAAAATGAAACGCTCAAAGTAATTTGAAAGCAACTTATACTCGGCAAACAATTGATGTTTACAGATGACACCTCGATTTTCCGGGTTGATCTCATGCTTCACATCTCAGCAAGAGATGCGTAAATGATTTTATGCTTGAAATTACTAGCTAATCTCATAATATATGGGAATGATAATCAATTCATCTTCATGCAGGAATAGTTGAAACAACTCCAGCATCGTTTTGGAAAAATTACTAACAAGCACCACTTTGCCTAGCAAATTCAAAAACAATTCGTAGCCATTTTTATTAACAACCTATAAGAATGACCTAAAATCAACATTTAATGCTTTTAAGAACCACTTCATGGGACTAACTCCCAGGAACAACTAACAAAAACTTTCAACAACGGTAAGTAACTGCCTCCAGCCTATTCTTAAGAATAACTAGAATTAAAAGACGACAAAACCTATCACAAACATCAATAACATTCTTAGTGACAACTAGAAACAGCCCATAGCAACAGTCTTCAAGAAACGTTAGCAACGTTTAGAAAGAATTCCCAGCAACATTTAATAACCCTCCCTTGAGTAAGCGTCAATAACAACCATTTTGTATTGGTGTCATTACTCTTTTAAGTTAGACTGTACCTTGGTCATTAAAAATAACTTCGCTCGTATTATTAGGTAAACAAGTCATTACATATACATTCCCCATTCATACATCATTGATGATTGCAAATTTCCAGACTATTTAATCACCTGAAAGGCTTATCGATCCCGGCGCAAAAAGCGAATATGCTCTCGTTTTTATATACTCATCAATGATCATATAATCAGAAAGCCCGTAGGTAACGTATGATGGATCAGGTCGAAACAGAGCTATTAAAAGCAAATTTTCATGAGCGAGCTTTTTCATTTATTTCACACTTTTCATGATCATATAAAAAACATCCGATTAGAAGCCTTACAATGTATTTAAAAACGGATTCTTTGTCTCATTCATACAATTTTTAATACCACATAATGCATGTATTTATATGAATATAAGGGTGGTCCCAAAATGCATTAGAAAATTTTTTTTTTGAATTTTATGCAAAACGCCCGGTAATTTTTTCGAATCTACAAAAGAGTAATACGTATTTCCCATAGGAAAAAAGACCTTTTTGTAAATTTTATTCAGAATTCCCAATATAAGGAGAATCGAGTTCGAAATTCACCATATCTCTTCACAATTAGTCACAGAATGCAAATAAAATATTACTTTTCAAATATCACCCTCATAAGTCTGTTTTATAGGGTCCCAAAAAAACCCCATAGGTGAAAAATTAGGTTTTTCGAATTTTTGGCGAAAATTATGATTTTTCGCGGGTTTTTTCAACACAAATTGTTTCAAATACATAAAATACTACTTCGTACTGATGATTATATGTTTATTCGAATTGTTTAAACAATTTATTATTGTTGTTAGCAACTTCCTCTTAGAAAAGGATTAGAAAGTCAAGGTTCTTTCTAAAATTTTCAACTTATTTTCAACGTTTCAGTTGAAGCAGGGTAATAATCGAATAAATTTTGCAAAAATAATTGTTTAAACAACTTGTTATTAATAATAACCATATTCTCTTAGAATAATGTTACAAAGTTGCGGTCTTTTCTGAAATTTTCAATTTTTTGACCACTTTTCCCTTGAAGTAAGTATTTCTTTAACCTAATTCAGCAAAAATAATTGTTCAAACAAATTATAAATGTTTATAGCTTCCTTCTTCTAGATTAGTACTACATAGTTGCAGTTTTTTCCTGAAATTTTTACCTTCTTATTACTTTTTAATTAGAATGATGTAATATTTAATTCATGGTAACAAATAATTGTTTACACAATTTATTATCATTGTTGATACTATTTCCTTTGCCTAATGATAGAAACTTGCGATTTTTTCTGAAATTTTTAACTTTTTGCCTACTTTTCACGCGGAGTGGGTTAATATGGATTAAGTTTAACAAAAATAATTGTTTAAACAAATTATTATTGTTTATAACCATTGTCTTGTGCTAGAAAGTTGTGTTTTTTTCTGAAATATTTGATTTTGCACGGAATGGAATTCGAATGGAATTCAATTGGATTGAATTGATTTGATTGTTGGTTCAAATAGATTGTTTTTTATTCAGAATAAAAAAAAAATTTCTGAAATATAAAGCATCATATTTTTGAATAAAAATATATATTTTTAGGACATTGATTCAAGTCTTTGGTTGAAAGTTGAACTGCTTTCTTGAAAATTAGATTTTTGCGTTGAAGATCCATAATTTTAGTACAATACCATTTAAAATATGATTTTCAATAATGTTTAGGTAATTATTATTTGTTCACAACTAAAAAGGTACAAAAAAGTTAAACATTTCAGAAAAAACCGCAACTTTTAGCACTAATCGGAAAGAAGATAGCCATGAACAATAAAAATTTGCTAAACAATTATTATTGTTTAATTAAATTAAATATTACCTCATTTGAAGTTTAGGTCAATTTACAATCATTGCTAATAACACTTTTTGGTTTGAATAAGAAAAACTTGCGATTTTTTCTGGAATTTTTAACTTTTTGCCCCTTTTTCACTTGAAGTGAGTTAATATTCATCTTATTTCAACGACAATAATTGTTCAAACAAATTTTGATTGTTCATGGCTATCTTCTCTTCGATTAGTGCTAAAAGTTGCGGTTTTTTCTGAAATGTTTAACTTTGTTGTACCTTTTTAGTTGTGAACAAGTAATAATTAAACATTAGAGAGACTCATATTTCAAATAGTATTGTATTGTTTTAAGTACATTATTTCTGTTATTTTCTCAATCTTTAGGAAAAAAATACAACAAAAAAAAAGCTGATCCAATCAGCGAAATTTGAATTTTGAACTTTCTACTAAAATTATGGTATTATGGATCTTCAACGCAAAAACTGAATTTTTGAGAAAGTAGTTCAACTTTCAACCAAAGAGTGTAATTTTTGACCTAAAAAAATACATCTTCAATCTAGAATATAATGGTTGATATTTGAAAAAAAAAAATTATTTTGAATAAAAAACAATCTAATTCAACCAACAATCAAATTATTTTAATCTGATTTATTCTAATTGAATTTCTTTCAAATTCCATTCAGTTTAAAGTTAAACATTTTGGAAAAAACCACAACTTTATAGCACTTATCAAAGAGAAAAAGGTTATAAACAATTATAAATTGTTTAATAAGCATGTGCGCAAACTTGCGTTGATTATTAAATCACTAAGTGAAAAGTGGACAAAAGCTTAAGAGTTTAGAAAAAGCCACAACTTTTTAGTACTAATCCAAGGAAAGATAGCCATAAAAAATGATAATTTATTTATACAATAATTTTTGTTAAATTAAAATAATTATTAACTCACTTCAAATAAACAGTGGACAAAAAGTTGAAAATTTCAGAAAAAACCGCAAGTTTCTATCATTCAGCAAAGAATATATTATCAGCAATGATAATAAATTGTACTAACAATTATTATTAACATGAATTTATTATTACTTTAATCTTATTCAAAATTAATAAAAAGTTAAAACTTTCAGGAAAAAACGGCAAGTATGTAGTATTTTTCCAAAAAATAATAGCACTGAACACTTTTAATTTGTTTAAACAATTATTTTTGCCTAATCAAAATAAATAATTACTCACTCTATGTGAAAAGTTGACAACCTTGACTTTCTAACCCTTTATAAAGAGAAAATTGCTAAAAACAATAACAAATTGTTTAAACAATTCAAATAAACATCTAATCATCAGTGTAAAGCAGTATATAATGTATTTGAAACAATCTGTGTTGAAAAAACCGCAGAAAAATCATAATTAGCGCCAAAATTTCGAAATACCCATTTTTTCACTTTTGAGTTTTTTGGGACCCCATGAAACAGACTTATGGGAGTGATATTTGAAAAGTAATATTTCATTCGCATTCTGTGACTGATTGTGAAGAAAAATGGTGAATTTCGAACTCGATTCACCCAATATTAAGGATTCTGAATAAAATTTACAAAAACTTCTTTTTTTTCTTATGGGAAATACGTGTTGAACATAAACGTCTTGCATAAAAATTCGAGAAAAAAAATTTTTGGACCACCCTTATGTATACAGGGTGGGCCATTTTAATCTATAGTGTATAATATCTCAGATGCTTGTGCAGATACGAAAAAATGTTTCAATCAAAAGTTGGAGGGGATAATGGAGGACATCTACGGGTATCAATGACTTTGACCTTGAACTCGGTTTTGAAGGTTATT